>JAODAC010010757.1:0-19471 GCA_027575185.1 Mimaenictus wilsoni
GAACATGAAAACAATCTCACTATTCTTGATTAAAATCAAAATATCTCGAAAACTAATAATACTACCTGATCAGGTTTTACATCATAGGAAAGTGTATTTAATCAGCTTTTATATGCTATTTTACTTATAATGATATCAATTTGCAAATATGAGATAAAACCACGACTAACCATTATAAAATGGTTTCGACTGGTGGTTTTCGTGCGTAAATTTCGAAAGGTTAGCAAATAGGAAACAAATCCTATCGGTTTTGGTTAATCGATGACAACAAAAGTTTAAAAAGCTTTTTGTCCTGTTGGAAACTTCACTATTCTAACCTGATCTATTCGAAACACAAGGCCTAACTTTTTGGAAGGTAAAGGTTGTTAAATTGTAAAATTGTTAAATTTCACCGATTTATTACATAAAAAATGCATTTATGTAATTTTTATATCACAAATTCTAACACATATTGATGGTTAAAAGAGAAATGAATAATAATTATACAAATGTCAAGTTTATAGCTACCTATAGCATTTGTAAACGAATTAAAAAGGTGGAAAAGTCAAATTATGTAATGTTGAAAAATGAGAATATTTTGTTACACATACTTTGAAATCGAAATATCTCACAAACTATTTACAATAATTTATAATGTTTAACTTCCTGTGAATGTGCATTTAATCCCCTTTCATACTACATTATATGCACAGTTATAAAATATTGCAATGTTGAGATATTAGCTTTTGAAAATGGACAATTTTTATTCGAACATGAAAATAATCTCATTATTCATGATTAAAATCAAAATATCTCGAAAACTAATAATACTACCTGATCAGGTTTTACATCATAGAAAAGTGCATTTAATCATCTTTTATATGACGTTTTACTTATAATGATATCTATTTGCAAGTATGAGATATTAGTAGTTGAAAATGGAAACGCAAAATGTAAATGATTCAGAAAATATTTTGCAATAATTTGAAAATGCAGAATATCTAGCAAACTATTAACAATTTCAGATAGTGCTCAGCTTCCTAAGAAAGTGCATTTTTCCTTCTTTGACAAGATACTTTATACATAATGATATCATTGCGAAAACATGAAATATAATGAACATGAACATGAAAATAATGTGTTAAAATCAAAACATCATTTTTAAAGCGAAATTTCTGAAAAACTATTAACAATAATATATAATATTTGATATCAGCTGAAAGTGCATTAAATCCTCTTTCATACTACATCATACACAGAATTATAACATTTGGAAAATTTCAGATATTAGCTTTTGAAAATGGAAAAATTATATTCGAACATGAAAACAATCTCACTATTCTTGATTAAAATCAAGATATCTCGAAAACTAATAATACTACCTGATCATGTTTCACATCATAGTAAAGTGTATTTAATCATCTTTCATACGATATATTATTTACAATGATATCAATTTGCAAGTATGAGTTATTAGCTTTTGAATATGGAAACTACGAATATATATGAATCAGGAAATATCTTGCAATAATTTAGAAAAATCTCAATATCTCACAAACCGTTAACAATTTCAGATAGCAATTCACTTCCAAAAATAGTGCATTTTACCCTCTTTAATATGATACTTTTGTCATAAAGTTAGCATTTCAAAAATATGTGATATTCCCCTTAGAAATTTGAAAAATCAAATTATATTCGAACATAAAGATAATTTCGCTGTTTTTTATTAAAGTCGAAATATCTCGCAAAGTAATAACAATCTGTAATAATGTTGCATCTCATATGAAAGTATATTTAATCCTGATTGACATTATATTTTATTCATAGTGACATCAATTTGCAAGCATAAGATATTAGCTATTAAAGCATGCTTTGCAAACGACAGAAAATGTCCGTTTTTTGTCTTTATTAAGTCCTTATATAGTTTACAAGGGGAAATAAATATATTACATACACTTAGGGGATTTAATAAGTAGTTTTCTAACTTTCTGGGAATTTTTATTCTGACTTAACGTCATTATTAGGGGGCTAGAATCGTTGCTAAATCTATTTTTAATGACTTTATACCTTACTAAAAACAGATCTAAATCTAACTCCTCCCGACCTATCCCAAACTCAACCTAACTTTACCTAACTTGACCTAAACAAAGCTAACCTAAACTAAGAGTCGAACTACTTAACTTAACTTAACTTAACTTAATTAACTATCTAATTATCGAATAATTTGTCTAAAAATAACCTAAAAATGCAAAAAAAAACACAATAAAAACAACAATTTTCTTTGTTTCATATATTTCACTATATATCCCAGCCAAAATTCGTTCAATGATTTAGTTCCCATGCGTGCGAGTTTTTAATTAATTGCCTATTATCATAATAACACACCATACGATCCTACTACATCTAATAACAGGTTACGTACAAGCGTTAGAAGCACAAAACTCGGTAGAACGAACAAAAAGAAAAATAGTGCTCATACGCACTGTACCGTAATTGTAGGCTAACAGTTGTTGTGTTCTGGGCATGCGCGTTAAGCTAAGTAATCATGTGGCGACCAGTCGTAAATAAAGTCATGAAGTTTTTATTTTTATTTTTATTTTTTTCTCACTTTTTGTTTCTTTCTAACAATAAGTTTATCTAACAATAAGATCTGGTTGTTGGCCTCGTTTCTTATTTCCGAGTAAACCACGATTGTGGATAAACTATTTCGAAGAAAACGTTAACACATTAAAAAAAGTTGTATTTTGTTTTGTATGCTGTTACGCAATCTTTTAAGAAAAATAAACTAATTAAAATTAAGTCTAATTTATTGCATGTTATTTGCATATTAATGTTTAATGGTATTAATGTTGGGCTAATGAATACACGACACGAGTCGTCTGATCGAAATCGCGATGCGAATTAATTAGATCAGATCGAGGTTGTGCTAATTTATTGCATTTGGTAGATTTGGCGAAAATTTTGGATTCTCTAATTCAATTCTTCGCACAATTGTTACATGATTTCATAATTTAATCAAAACAACATAACCACTTGATTACCATGTTTATACATGCTGTAAATAATTATAAAACATGAAATTTGCATAATTATTATTTACTTCTGTTTCAACCTTCAATATTTTTTTCAATTTTGTTTCGTAAAAACTGCATAAATGCAGACATTTTACAATAGATGAAATTTGTTAAAGAGGTTTATCAAAGTGGTTTGAATATACTTCCATTTGAGATTAAATTTGATTAAATATTATTATTAGTTTGCAAGATATTTTGATTTTAACAAAATATAGCCGATTTATTTTCATGTTCGCATACATTTGGTTTTTCTACTTTCATGGCCTAGTAACTCATATTTTCGAAATGATATCTATGTGGTTAAAGTCTCATATCATAGAGGGTAAAATGTACTTTTATGAGGTGTTGAACACTATCTGAAATTGTTAATAGTCTCGGAGATATTCAAACATTTTGAAATTATTGCGAAATATTTCCATAATCGCATATATTCTACGCAGCCATTTTCAATCGCGAATATCTCGTATTTACAAACTGATATTATAATTAATAAAATATCATATGAAAGAGGATTAAATACACTTTCATATTCGCTTAAACCCGGTCGGATATTGTTATTAGTTTGCGAGATATTTTGATTGAAATAAATTATAGCGTATTTATTTTCATGTATGAATATATTTCGTTTGTTTTTAATTTTAAAACTTAATATCTCATATATTTGAAACTACAGTTTTATTAATAAAATATCGTATCAAAGAGGGTAAAATGTACTTTTAGGAGGTGTTGAACACTATCTGATATTGTTAATAGTCTCGAAGATATTGCAACATTTTGAATTTATTGCAAAATATTTCCACATTCACATATATTCTACGTTGCCATTTTCAAACGCGAATATCTCATATTTACAAACCGATATTATTATGAATAAAATAGCGTATGAAAGATGATTAAATACAATTTTATATTCATTCAAACCCGATTGGATATTGCTATTAGTTTGCGAGATATTTTGATTGTAACAAATTATAGCGCATTTATTTTCATGTATGAATATATTTGTTTTTTTTTTAATTTCAAAATCTAATATCTCATATATTTAAAATTATATCTTTATGAATAAAGTATAGTATCAAAGAGGGTAAAATGTACTTTTAAGAGGTGTTGAACACTATCTGAAATTGTTAATAGTCTCGGAGATATTGCAACATTTTGAAATTATTGCAAAATATTTCCATATTCACATATATTCTACGTTGCCATTTTCAAACGCGAATATCTCATATTTGCAAACTGATATTATTATGAATAAAATATCATATGAAAGATGATTAAATACACTTTTATACTCGTTTAAACCCGATCGAATATTGTTATTAGTTTGCGAGATATTTTGATTTTAACAAATTATAGCGTATTTATTTTCTTATATGAATATATTTCGTTTTTTTAATTTCAAAACCTAATATCTCATATATTTGAAATTATATCTTGATGAATAAAGTATCATATTAAAAAAGATAAAATACACTTTCATAAGAAGTCGAGCACTCTCTGATTGTGTTAATAGTTTGCGCGATATTACGTTTTCTTAATAAGCCCTAAATATTTCCACATATATTTGGTGTTGCATTTTCCATTTTCAAAAGCTAATATGTCATATTTGCAAATTGATATCATTATGAATAAATTACTATATGAAAGAGAATTAAATATACTTTCATTTGATGCAGAACCTGATCAGATAATGTTATTAGTTTACGAGAAACATTGATTTTACGCAAGTATAGTGATAATGTTTTCATGTTCGAATATAATTGTTCAAACTTAAAAACGTAATATCTCAAATTTGCAAAATGTTATAATTTTGAATTTAATGTTGGTTGAAAGAAGATTAAATTTACTTTCACAGGAAGTTAAACAAAATTAATTAGTATAAATAGTTCCTTAGATATTTCTCTTTCAAAATATGTATAACGGAATATTTTCATTTGTCAACATTACAAAATATAACTTACTTTATTATAATTACCAGAAACATACATTATTGTGGTCTCATTAGCAGTCCATTCTAATCAAGAATCTTTTAAAATCTGTTAGATCTCTGAGCAAACAGGCATATTTCAAAATTCTTTAAAATATGAGTTTTTACAAACTTTTCAAACTTTTGAAATTCAGGCAATGAAAAACTCCAACCATTATTATCTACCGTTTTTGTCATTTTTTCCTTAAACTAGACCATTGTTACGCAATATCAACCTCCGCTCTCCGTTCTTCGGGTACCTAGAAAAACTTTCTCTTCTTTTCGTTCTTGTTCATCTCCTTAAACGTAGGCCTACAACGAGACAAGTTGTGACCAAACGACAACAACTAGGTACCCAAAACTTAGGAGAACCACATAAAACAAGAAAGACGTGAACCGTTAGGTCTTCTTACACATTCCAAAAAATCATGCAAGTCGAAAGCCAAAATGCCAAAAAGGCAACGCAATTGCTGTTCAATGTGGGCCTCTCTAAAAATGCCTTCTCGAAAACTAACGGCTTTTTTTATTTCGCACACCGCGTCGCACAGTGTCCAAAAAGGACCGTTTTTAGCCACAATACATTCGCGTTCGTAGCGAGCGACCGCGCGCTTTCCATTCGCAGTTTTCGAGGAGTTCTCTAACTCAAAAATTTTCATACTTCATATGAAGCTATGAAGCTGAAACAAACATCAAAATACTCCCCAATTCTTCTACTTTCTCATAGTATCAAACTTATTTCAATCCCATTACGATAAAACTCTTTTATACCGCTTTTAAAATGAGCGGTTTTATGAAAATTTGAATCTGAATTTCAAAAGGGGTTTTTCTCCATTATCCGTCAATCGAACAATTTGCCAAATATATCAATTTATTCCCCATTTTATATACTTTAACGTGGTATTAATACTTTTCTACTCAGTTTTTTGCAGCTATCGATTATACCTTGTTTTATAACACATTTCACGCATTTATCGATTGTTTTCTTGCAAATCAACACATGTACTCTATATATCTTGCTCATATTTCATAAACTAAACTTATTACCGTGGTTAACATTTGTTCTAAATTTATTCTAATGGATTCATAAATAAATAATTGAGTATTTCCGTCATTTTATTGTTTCTGTATGAAATTATTTCATGATTTCATGAATTATTTCAATGATTTTTTTTATTGCTGCATCGAGCCTATTTTCATGGTTTATATTTATTAGCATAAGCTGGAGGATTGAAAATGGAGTCAGTCTTGACTAATCTAGTCGTTCGCTCTAATCGACCGAAGCACAGATATTGATAGAGTCGCACCGATAGCGACTTTGACGAAGACAAAGTGTTAGAGGGACGATTCAATGGGGTAATATGGTGAGTTTCAGAAATATTTTATTATTATAGTAAAGTGTTAACTATGATAATATGTATATTTCATATAATATGTGCAAGATATAAAGAGTATATGTGTTGATTTGTATGAAAACAACCCATAAATGCATGAAATATGTTATATAACACGGTATAATCGATAGCTGCACAAAACTGAATAGAAAAATATTAATACCACGTTAAAGTACATAAAAAGAGGAATTAACTGATATATGTGGCAAATTGTTCGATTAAGGGATAAGGGAGAAAAACCCCTATTGAAGTTCTGATTGAAATTTTCATCAACATTCATTTCATTCAATAACTCATTTTAAAAGCCGTATAAAAGAGTTTTATCCTAATGGGATTGAAATAAGTTTGATACCATAAGAAAGTAGAAGAATTGTGGAGTATTTTGATGTTTGTTTCATCTTCATAGCTTCATATTTAGTATGAAAAATCTTGAGCAAAAGAACTCCAAGAAAATTGCGGAAAGACCGCGCGCTCGTTGCGAGCGTACCGGAGAATAATTTTGGCCAACGTTGGGCCACTGTGCGTCGTTCCGCTTTGCTATTTCCACGGCTCAACATGGCTGATGCACACACGCTTGCCAACCGTAACCATTCCGACAAACAACGATGCAAAAACCTGCTATAAATCAGCAAACAATTACAACTATATTCACTTTTCATAATAGTAGCAAAAATTACTCTTAACTTCAGTTAACTACAAAACGCATTTGATATGTTTGTTGTTCTTTTTATTTTATTTTATTTTATTTTATTTTATTTCATTTCATTTTTTTTATATATGTATGAGATAAAATGAGAGTGTATGAGATTTTATTAGGGTTCGCAGAACGTAAACGCAGGCCTGCATATGATGCGTTTGGTTGTTTTGTTGCTGTTATTCTTTTTTTCGTGCTGTTTGTGGCATAATTTATTTCGTTTTCATTTTGCCGTTTTATATTTTGTGCATTAATGTGCATTGTTGAATGTTGAGCGTGTCCACTCTGCATTGAGAGATGGACGTTCACAGGTTGGGTTGCAATTCGGTTGGCAGGATTTATGAGTTGTTATATGCACACTTTTTCTGCTCGTTTTATTTTTTAATTTCGCTCGTAAATCAACAGTGGAACGCTGGGGCTTGCTTGCTCTGCCCGAGTATTTCGATTGCATTCGGAAATTTTACAAATTAATTCGTTATTAACTTTATTCAATCAAACTTTATATATTTTTAGTTTAAAATTGACGTTTTTAAATCTGAAATTGACGAATTGAATTTTTAAAATTACCTCCGCTTTTTGCATTCTAAGTGGCCTTTTTCAAACTCTAGAATCTCATGATTGATATTTAATATCGTTATGGATCAAGTGTCATCTGGAAGAGGATTAAATATACTTTCTTATCGATTCAAAACTGATCTGGTATTGTTTTTCGTTTGCGGTATATTTTGATTTTAACAAACTCTAGCGAGATTATTTTCAAGTTCGATGTATTAGATGTTTTCAATTTCAAAACATTATATCTCATATTTTTAAAATGATATCTGTATAGATCGTACATCATATGAAAGAGGATAATATGCAGTTTCATAAACAGTCGGACCCTCTCTGATATTGTTAATAGTTTGTAAGATATTTAACATTTAGATTTATTGTAAAAACATTTCAGATTCACATATTTGGTGTTTCCATTTTTAAACAACTAATATCTCATACTTGGAAATTGATGTTCATATATATAAGGCGTATAATCAAAGAGGATTAAATATACTTTCATATACATTCATATTTGATTGGGTATTGTTTTTAGTTTGCGAGGTATTTTGATTTTAACAAAACATAGCGAGATTATTTTCAGGTTTGTATATATCGGTTGTTTTCAATTTCAAAACCTAATATCTCATATTTTTAAAATGATATCTTTATAGGTCAAGCATCATATGAAAGGGGATAAAATGCACTTTCATATACATTCAAACTTTATCAGGTATTGTTTTTAGTTTGCGAGATATTTTGATTTTAACAAATTATAGCGAGATTATTTTCAAGTTCGATGTATTAGATGTTTTCAATTTCAAAACATTATATCTCATATTTTTAAAATGATATCTGTATAGATCGTACATCATATGAAAGAGGATAATATGCAGTTTCATAAACAGTCGGACCCTCTCTGATATTGTTAATAGTTTGTAAGATATTTAACATTTAGATTTATTGTAAAAAACATTTCAGATTCACATATTTGGTGTTTCCATTTCTAAACAACTAATATCTCATACTTGGAAATTGATGTTCTTATGTATGAGGCATATAATCAAAGAGGATTAAATATACTTTCATATGCATTCATATTTGATTAGGTATGGTTTTTAGTTTGCGAGGTATTTTGATTTTAACAAAACATAGCGAGATTATTGTCAGGTTTGTATATATCGGTTGTTTTCAATTTCAAAACCTAATATCTCATATTTTTAAAATGATATCTTTATAGATCAAGCATCATATGAAAGAGGATAAAATGCACTTTCATATACATTTAAACTTGATCAGGTATTGTTTTTAGTTTGCGAGATATTTTGATTTTAATAAATTATAGCGAGATTGTTTTCAGGTTCGATGTATTAGATGTTTTCAATTTCAAAACATAGTATTTTATATTTTTAAAATCATATCTGTATAGATCAAGCATCATATGAAAGAGGATAAAATGCACTTTCATAAACAGTCGGGCGCTATCTGATATTGTTAATACTTTGTAAGATATTTAACATTTGGTATTAGTGTAAAAACATTTCAAATTCACATTTTGAATGAATCAAATTCACATGTTTCCGTTTTTAAACAGCTCATATCTCATATTTGGAAATTGTTATCATTATGTATAAAGCATGTAGTCAAAGAGGAATAAATATACTTTCATATGCATTCAAACTTTATATGGTATTGTTTTTAGTTTGCGAGATATTTTGATTTTAAGAAAATACAGTGATATTGTTTTCATGTTTGAATATATTTAATTTTTCAAATTTCTAATTTCAAGCCCTAAAATCTCATATGTTTACAATGCTACAATTATGGATAAGGTATCAACGAATGAGAATAAGATGCACTTGCGTAAGAAGCCGAGCACTATCTGAAATTCACATCAGTTTGCGAGATATTGTGATTTTTTAAATTAAAGTTCAATATTTCCAGTTTCACATTTATTCCATGTTTCCATTCTTAAATATCTCATATCTCATGTTGGTAAATTGATATCATTATGGATAACGCTTGATATCAAAGTGGATTATATATACAATCATATACGATTAAACATGATAAGATATTGGTTTTAGTTCGTATGATATTTCAAGAAATTATCGTGAGATTATTTTCAGATTCGAATATATTTAATTTTTTAGATTTAAAATAACACAATATCTCATAAGTTTAAAATGATATCTTTATGAATGATATGAGGTATTATAGAGAATTAAATGTACTTTCATAAGAAAACAATCACTACTTGATATTGTTAATAGTTTGCTAGGTATTGTGCCATTTTGAATTTATTACAAAATATTTTCAGTTTCACATATAATCGACGTTGTCATTTTCAAAAGCTAATATCTCAGAGATGCAAATAGATATAATTATGAATAATGTACCATATTAAAGAGGGTTAAATATTCAATCATTAACAGGTAAACATAATAAGATGCTCCTTTTAATTTGCGAGATATTTCGATATTAATAAAGTATAACAAACTTTACATACTTTTAATCCAGAATTAACTTTTTTAATATTTCCATAGCTTTTCTTACTTATAAATCGGCGACTTCTCTTTGAAATCTCAATAAATTTCGTAAAAATGAATAGAAATATATATTTTTTAAGTTTCCCGCCCATTTTTAGCTTATAAAGCCACGGCTTCCAGTTAGGAAGTCCAAAATTTTCAAAGACATGTTCAAGATTAATGTATTATTAACCTTATTTAAGCTAACTTTACATATTTTTCCTTTGTTTATGCTGAAAATTTTTATTTGTGTTTTCCCGCCAATATTTTGCTTATAAATCAACAATTCCCGATGAAAAACTCAACAATTATTATAAACACGTTGAAAGTTATTGTATTATTTCATTTTTAAAGCTAACTTTACATATTTTAATTTTTTGGAGCTGAAAATGCAATTTTTTAAATTTCCCGCCAGTTTTTAGCGAAAAAATGAACGATTTTTTGGATAAAACTTTCAATAATTTGCTTTAAAATTTACCAAATTACTTAATTAGAAATTTTATTAAACCTAAACTAACTTATTTTAACTTTTCTTAGCTGAAATTTGCATTAAATTGTTCTTTTCTCCTAGAAATCGATTTAAAAATCAATTTTTGGATAAAATATTCCTCAATATCATTAATACAATTTGCATAAAATCTATGATGAATCAAATTTTAACCCCACATTGATTATTGAAACTTTAAAAACAATTTTAACTATTTCCGTTTTTTTTTAAGTTTACTAACAAACGGTGTAAAAATATTCCAACCAACGTCATATTTTAATTTTCACCCTTTCATCCTCTCTCGGAGATATGCTTCGTAAAACACGTCACGTCTAACCCTTTCACAGTACACAACCCTGAAAACAAACAGACGAAAAAAAAAAAACACGCATACATATAGACAACAGCATACAGCGCGCGAAAAAAAGTCACCCTTTCATGGAATTCAACTTCTCCATTCATATACGTGTCAGCTGTAGTGATTTATGATATTTTCGATTTTTTATTTTCAAATATTTAGCCTTTTCTGTCGGTTTTTTTTTTGTTTGTTTCGGAATGGTAGGAGATGAGTCGAAATGTTTCTATTCAGACGGCTAGTCCCCCTGACTGCTATTATGTGCATTATCTTAGCTGTGATTGGTGGGGTTTGTAGACGGCCATGTTTGATTAACCGGCCATGATTGTGCGACGCCGAAGTTCACCACCCTTCGAGGGCGGCGGGTGACTCCACCCTGCACTCAATCATTTCGCCGAGGGTGAGGTGGTAACGCACACGGAGCCTCCCCACCCTCATTACCTAACCGAAAGACGTATTGGAGTGAGCGCGAAGATCGACGAACGACTAGAGTGAGTGATGGCCATTCGTCGCCATCTATCGGTGTGATGGGCGAGAGCGTCTTGAGCTTTCTCGAGCTTTGCGAGCGATTCTCAACTCTATGAGAGCTTTATAGTTTAGCTTCTTACAACTAGATGGAACTGCTTATACCATTTTTAGAATTTTACCATTTTTAAATATTTTACGTTTAAAAATCTTCAAAAAACATTTTTGAAACATTTTTGAATTATTGAAATATTTGGAATCGGTTTTGATGGTTTTTAATTATTGTCGGTATTTATTGCCAGTAGAAGGAATGCAATTAAATTGCGAAATAATACGAATCAATCGATGGATGAAATGTTTCAAACCGAAATTTGACATACATCACATCAGTGTAATTGTATGCGGCGTTATTCGCAACTGGAAGGGCAGGTTTGACTCTGGGGGTGGTGTCGTTCGCTGCCGTCGCCGCGAATGATGCGGGGATGGGAGGCGGCAGGCAGGTTGGAGAGGAAATGAAAAAGCTACGTGCAAGCGCCCCCCGGAATAGTTGTGTGTTGAGTTTGAAATTTATCTCGCTTCCGGCATTCGGGAACGGCGCGAATGCCAATAGCGGCGGCGTGCCCGCGTTGGCTGGAGGCGGCAGATTGTTTTACGTCGATTAAAATTCCGAACGCACGCTATCGACACTCCACACCGCCAGGACCGCCGTCAGAGCCACCGCCAACCGTCCAAAAACACAAATAACACAACGAAACCCCCCAACTATGCCGCCTCCAACCACCTTCACCTCATTCCTGATTCTATTATACACATTTATAGACGTTTATCAATTGTTTATTATTGTTTTTTACTAATTATTTGAAGTATTTACATTTTGGAAGTTATATAGATTTAAAACGTTTAAAAAAAAGAGTTTTAAACATTTCCAAAGGTTTTTAAAGCTTTAAAATGTTTCAAGTAAGTTTTAAATTGTTTTTGGCATTTTTTAAAAATGAATTAGGTATTTTTAAAAATTTAAAATGTTTTTGGCAGTTTTGAATTGCCAAACTTTTTACTAATTATTTGAAATATTTACATTTTGGAAGTGATATAGCTTTAAAACGTTTAAAAAAATGAGTTTTAAACATTTTCAAAGGTTTTTAAAGCTTTAAAATGTTTCGAGTAAGTTTTAAATTGTTTTGGTATTTTTAAAAAATGAATTAGGAATTTTTAAAAAATTTTAAAATGTTTTTGGCAGTTTTGAACTGTCAAACTTTTTACTAATTATTTGAAATATTTACATTTTGGAAGTCATATAGCTTTAAAACGTTTTAAAAAATGCGTTTTAAACATTTTCAAAGGGTTTTAAAGCTTTAAAATGTTTCGAGTAAGTTTTAAATTGTTTTTGGTATTTTTAAAAAATGATTTAGATATTTTTAAAAATTTCTAAAATGGTTATGGCAGTTTTGAACCATTTTAAAATGAGATTTGGCTTGATAGAAATCATTTGAAGAAGAAACTTTCAGCAGAAAGCGTGTAGAAAGAACACTGCACGAAATTTTCAGCTTTGAGAAGTCCAGAAACCTTCTTAAGTACAGATTACTTTAAGTTAAGACCTCTGCAGTTCAAGTAGATGCCAGTAGGTTCGCTAGTGTTGATGTTAAGCCCTAGGTGAAGCTTTCGAAAGCTTCACCAGCTCGATACAAACAGAAAGTATTGATTTATGACTGTGAACTCTAACTACGTCCAAACCCTTTCATGGAGACACTCCAGTTATAAAATATTCAGTGGTTAATCCTTCAAATCGAATGGAATTATAATTTCCAAACGTAAATTCCCAAGAAAATCATTAAAAACACACCTTTAGAACTCTTAAAAATTCGTTAAAAACCTCAAAAACTCTATTAGAAGCTTAACAACCTTAAAAATCTTAAGGAAATCTTAATAAAAACCCAAGAAATCTAAGTAAAAACATTAGAAATGAAAGAAAAACGTCAAAAATTTTAATTTCCTAGTTAATTCCTTCCAATTTCCGGAATATATCGGTCAAATAATTAGAATATCTTTTGAATATATTAATAATACGAATCTCTAAAGGGTTGTTGATGCAATTCGTACGTTTAATAGCGCCTGGGGCGGCAAACAACACCTTAGACAACGCTTAGATGCAATGATAGACGTCGGTTCTATCGTCAAGTATCAAACTTGGCACCTTTCCGACGTTGATATCTTGATATCTCCATATTTAACCCTTCCAAGTTGGCCTGGAAGTTTGGAAAACACTCGGGGATCAGACTAATCAACGAGTTCGCTTTGATTAAATTAAAAGTTGGTTGCGTTCGGGGAGCGGCGACGGCGGCGGCGGCGACAGCATGTCCCCCATTTACATGCAAATCTCATTAAAGCATTTAGCCAATTACAACTTGTCCTCTGCATTGTAGTTTAGCAGGAATATCCAATTCCAATTTCCATCGAACGGAAATTGTAAACATGCATTCCACATTTAAGGAAAGAAAAATGAATGAATACGACAGAGAGAAGAGAAGGAGTAGGCAAATATTTCAACTTTTGTTTCATTTGATAAAAACGCATAGGGGAGGATGACAAGAAAAAAAGGGGATGAGAGATGGAAAACGGAGGAAGGTGTAGATAGATTGTGAAAGTTTTTCGGGTCGAGGTGGAATATGAAGGGAAGCGTGCAATTCCCAATTGAATATAAGTCGGCAGCGCGAACAAATTCGCAAACAAATGAAATGCTACACGCCGCGGCACAAAACATGCATACCAATGAATAATTTATACCCCTTTCGGTTCAAACCCTTTCGGAATTCAAATGTTTTCGTCACACTCTTGTTGTTCAGCAATTTTTTACTAAGCCCAATCATTGGAAAACTTTTTTAGAAAACGTTTAATAACTTTTCAATAAAATTAGGCAGCCTATTGAAATGAGAGACATTTTATAGTTTGTTTAATGACGAATTTTGTGATGTTGAACAATATTAGATATTTTATATAGAAATATACGATATTGTAATTTAAACTTAATTTTTCCAATTTTTACTAGAGTTATCATGGGAAACTTTTTACAAAATATGAAAATACTGCTAAATTTAAATGACTAGATATTTGGTATTGACGTCGTTTAATAGTCAATTAAATGAAGAATTTTATGATGTCAGACAATTTAAGATTGCTTAAATGGAAACATGCTTAATTGCAATTTAAATCTCTTATTTTTACCAAATATTAATAAACTGAAAATATGAAACTTTTTACAAAATATGAAAATACTTCTGAATTTAAATGACTAGATATTTGGTATTGACGTCGTTTAATAGTCAATTAAATGGAGAATTTTATGATGTCGGACAATTTAAGATAGCTGAAATAGAAGCTTGCTAAATTGCAATTTAAATCTCTTATTTTTACCAAATATTAATAGACTGAAAATGTGAAACGTTTTACAAAACATAAAATTACTCACGAAGTAAAATGAGCATTAACTTGAAAATAGCAACATTTTATAGCTAATTAAAAGACGAATTCTATGATGTTAAACAATTTAAAATTGTTTATACAGAAATATGCCTTTTAAGATTCTAATGTTTTCGTCACACTCTTGTTGTTCAGCATTTTTTTACTAAACCAATCATTGGAAAACTTTTTTAGAAAACATTTAATAACTTTTCAATAAAATTAGACAGCCTTT
Source organism: Mimaenictus wilsoni (assembly GCA_027575185.1). Lineage (NCBI taxonomy): Eukaryota > Metazoa > Arthropoda > Insecta > Coleoptera > Staphylinidae > Mimaenictus > Mimaenictus wilsoni. The sequence continues at coordinate 15,159 of JAODAC010010757.1, forward strand.
TGAAATTAGATGCGTTTTATAGTTTGTTTAATGACGAATTTTGTGATGTTAAACGATATTAGATATTTTATATAGAAATATGCGATATTGTAATTTAAACTTGATTTTTCTATTATTTTACTACAGTTATCATGGGAAACTTTTTACAAAATATGAAAATACTTCTGAATTTAAATGACTAGATATTTGGTATTGACGTCGTGTAATAGTCAATTAAATGGAGAATTTTATGGTGTTAGACAATTTATGATAGCTGAAATAGAAGCTTGCTAAATTGCAATTTAAATCTCTTATTTTTACCAAATATTAATAAACTGAAAATATGAAACTTTTTACAAAATATGAAAATACTTCTGAATTTAAATGACTAGATATTTGGTATTGACGTCGTTTAATAGTCAATTAAATGGAGAATTTTATGATGTCGGACAATTTAAGATAGCTGAAATAGAAGCTTGCTAAATTGCAATTTAAATCTCTTATTTTTACCAAATATTAATAGACTGAAAATGTGAAACGTTTTACAAAACATGAAATTACTCATGAAATGTCAAACAATTTAAAATTTGAAAGTATGTTAAATTGATTTTTAAAACTCTTATTTCTGCGAATTTTTACTAAACACATTAATGGAAACTTTTTATAAAACAAATTGTTACTAAGGAATGAAAACATATCACCACTTGAAATTAACGTCATTTTATAGCTAATTAAAGGGCGAACGCTATGTAGTGAGACAAATAAAGATTGCTCAAACACAAGTGTATTAAATTGCTTTTTAAAACTTTAGTTTTTATCAATTTTTACTGAACTCTTTAGTGGCATTTTTTATAAAACATAACTTTACTATTTAACTGAAACATCTAGTATCCTGCAATTGGCATCAGTTTAAAGCCAATTAAAAGATGGACACCATGTTGATAGACACATTATGATAGCTCAAATAGAAGTATGCTAAATTCCTTTTTATAGTTTTAGTTTTTATCAATTTTTACTAAACTTTTTAGTGGAATTTTTTTATAAAACATAACTTTAGTATTGAACCGAAACATCTAGCATGCTGCATTTAGCGTCATTTTAAAGCCAATTAAAAGACGGACACTATGTTGATAGACACTTTATAATAGCTCAAATAGAAGTATGCTAAATTCCTTTTTAAAGTTTTAGTTTTTATCAATTTTTACTGAACATTTTAGTGGAATTTTTTTAATAAAACATAACTTTACTATTGAACCAAAACATCTAGCATACTGCAATTGGCGTCATTTTAAAGCCAATTAAACGACGGACACTATGTTGATTGATACTTTATGATAGCTCAAATGGAAGTATGCTAAATTCCTGTTTAAAGTTTTAGTTTTTACCAATTTTTACTGAATTTTTTAGTGGATTTTTTTTATAAAACATAACTTTACTATTGAACCGAAACATCTAGCATACTGCAATTGGCGTCATTTTAAAGCCAATTAAAAGACGGACACTATAGATACTTTATGATAGCTTTATGGTAGATACTTTATGATAGCTCAAATGGAAGTATGCTAAATTCCCGTTTAAAGTTTTAGTTTTTATCAATTTTTACAGAACTTTTTAGTGGAATTTTTTTTATAAAACATAACTTTACTATTGAACCGAAACATCTGACATACTGTAATTGGCGTCAGTTTAAACCCAATTAAAAGACGAACTTTATGTGGTTAGCCGTTTTAAGATTGCTCAAATAGAAGTATCTAAAAATGTTTTTTAAACTTTAGTTTTTACCAATGTTTACTGAACTCTTTAGTACATATTTTATTTACAAAACATGAAGTTACTACCGAATTGAAAAACCTAACTATTTGGCACTACTAGCATTTCAAAGCTAATTAAAAGACGAACATTATGTTGTCCGAAAATTTAAGATAACTTAAATAGAACTTATACAATATTGCAATTTAGAATGAAAATTTTCTTGAAAAAAAACTTAGTGAATAGGTACTTATTTATTTTTAAAATGTTAATAACTTCCATATAAAATTGTAACCGCAGAATGTTTTTTTGAGAGATGATCGTAAATTTCGCAAAGAATCTGAATTTGTACAGACCTCCAACTTTGAATATGTGTAAGCATGGATAAATGCACGTTAAAGATGAAAAAGATGAAAATATGAGGAGGCAATGTTATTCGTAGGATTAATCCACGTCAGAAAATACATAAATTTCATTACATTTGCGATTGCATTCAGAAATGCTTGATGTCGTCGTCGCGGTCTCGTCACTCGGGCGTCGGGCGTCAGTGTCGCGCTGGAGGCGGCGGCGGCATGCAATACCGGATGGGGTTGTGGCGGGTGGCGGCGGGTGGCGGCATTGGCGTCACGATGGCTGGTCGCGCGTCGACCTAACGAATTGCATGTGTGCGGAACCTTTCAGCTTGACAAATCGCGTGTCACACGAGACGCACTCTACCAGCATCCACCGCCGACGCGGAGGCGGCTATGTTCTCCCGCCTCCTCTCTCCGCACCTCGCCTCCGCATCTCGGCCGAGCTGCCGCTGATGGTGAATTCCCCAAAAACGTCGCTCGCTCTCCGACAGGGCGTGCGCAATTAGTTTCTGTTTCTGTTTCCATTTAGCCCAAGTGGCAGAGACGAAAACTGAAAACTGAAACTGCGCCACTGCCAGCCACGCCACCGCCGTCGTCGTCGTCGTCGTCGTTGTGCCGCCACCGGCAGCCCCTCTCGAAACAAATGTACCGAATGTGTATACAATGCGCAAAAAACGGCCACGTGTGCAAAAAACACAAAGCTGCGCTGACTTGGACAAATGGAATATGAACAAAACGCCAGCGCATGAAAAGAACTTTTATACTAACCTGACGTTTGTAATTAATAATTTTGGGAGGTAATTTTCTTGGAAAATGGAGGAAAACATTTTAGACTCTCTCAATTTACTGAGATTCTCATTGAAACTTGCAAGAATTTTGAAATTTTCGGGTTAAATACTTTTATTCTAATTCTATGGTTTTCATTAATAAATTTTTGAAGTTATTTGCTTGGAAAATAATAGATATTGATGTGAATTTTCTTAATTTGCTAAATTGTTATAGAAAATACTGAAATTAACGAGACTATAACTTTGTTAAGTGTGAAATTGGCGACAAATTCTTTTGTTCTAAGTTTATGCTTGTAATTAACAATTTTTGGAAATAATTTTCGTTGTAAATGATTGATTTTGTTATGAATTTTCCAAATTTGTTGAGATTGACAAAGAAAACCCTAAAATTGACGAGTTACAACGGAATTTTGAAAGAAAAACAAAAACTGGAAAATCAGACCAAATTCTTTTATTCAAATATTCCGCATGAACTTAAATATTCTTGAAAGTAATTTTTATAGAAAACAATAGATTTTGATGTGTATTTACTTAATTTATTGAGATTGTCACAGAAAAATAAAAAATTGCCGAGTTATAGCCTTTTTAAATTGAAAAATCGAAAAATCGAGCACCAAATTCTTTTATTCCAAAATTATGCTTGTAGTTAATAAATTTTGGAAGAGATTTTTGTAGCAGACGATTGATATTTCTGAGAATTTTCTTATTTTGTTGAGATTGCCTCAGAAAAACCAAAAATTATTGAGTTATCGCTTTTTTAAAAACTGAAATCCGTAAAATTGGCGCTAAATTCTTTTATTCCTTAATTATGCTTATAATTGATAAAATTTGGCAAAAACTATTATTGCATATGATAGATACTGCTGTGAAATTTCATATTTTGTTGAGATTGCCTCGGAAAAACCAAAAATTGTTGAGTTATCGCCTTTTTAAACTGAAATCCGAAAAATTGGCGCTAAATGCTTTTATTCCGTAATTATGCTTATAATTGATAAAATTTGGCAAAAATTATTATTGCATATGATAGATACTGCTGTGAAATTTCCTATTTTGTTGAGATTGCCTGAGAAGAACCAAATATTATTGAGTTATCGCTTTTTTAAAAACTGAAACCCGAAAAATTGGCGCTAAATTCTGTTATACAAAATGAATGCTTGTAATTAACACTTTCTCGAAAGGAAATTACATTGAATACGATAGATATTGCTGTGTATGTTCTTAATTTATTGAGATTATCACCGAAAAATAAAAAAAATTGCCGAGTTATAGCTTTTTTAAATTGAAAAATCGAAAAATCGAGCACCAAATTCTTTTATTCCAAAATTATGCTTGTAGTTAATACATATTGGAAGACATTTTGGTAGCAGACGATAGATATTTCTGAGAATTTTCTTATTTTGTTGTGATTGCCTCAGAAAATCCAAAAATTATTGAGTTATCGCTT
>JAODAC010010768.1:0-12081 GCA_027575185.1 Mimaenictus wilsoni
ATTTTTGGGATTTTTGGGATTTTTGGGATTTTTGGGATTTTTGGGATTTTTGGGATTTTTGGGATTTGGGATTTTTGATGAATAAACATGAATTCCTGTGAAAATGACCTAAGTCGTCTAGAACTTGACTTAAGTCAATTGACTTAAGTTTCATTTTTAATAATTTAATAATTTTTAATAAAAAATTGTAATGATTTTTTCTTAATTTTCCTTAACTTTAATTAAGTTTGGATTATCTAACAAGTAGAGTGTTGATGTGCTCTTACTTAAGCCAATGCAAAATAGTTTTTTTTTTACATTTAAAGAAATGAATTTTACCATCGCCCCAAGGGGTTACCTCGTCTGACGTATTTTAACGTCGCGTCGATCACAAAATGCGGTAATCTAATGAGAGTCACTTGCATTTAGTAAATGGGTCACTCACTGACCCGCGGGTCATTTGGTGACCCGCGGTTCGTAAGTTGCCCATCGCCGTATTAAGTCATACTCAGTGTGAATAACGTTCATTGTATGATGTTTTTGAAAAAGTTTCAGTGAAAACTTCAGAAAAGTTAATTGAAAAAAAAGCATCTAGGATGTTAGTAATAAAAAAATGGGTAAAAAATTATTTGTGGATAATTCAATTTATTTATACAAATAGCATAAAGGTTTAAGTCTTTTCTCTTCAATGGTAGTCAATGTGGAAAACTCTTTCTTCGAAAAATGTTTTTTCAACTTTTCATCTTACTTGATAACCCACAATAAATTCATTAAAATAATTTAGTACTTAAAGCAATTATGCTTCGCAAGTAAGATGACTTAAGTCTTTAAGACTTTAGTAAAGGGGTCAGTCGCTGACCCGCGGGTCATTTGGTGACCCGCGGTTCGTAAGTTGCCAATCGCCGTATTAAGTCATACTCAGTGTGATTAACGTTCATTGTATGATGTTTTCGAAAAAGTTTCAGTGAAAACTTCAGAAAAGTGAATTGAAAAAAAAGCGTCTAGGATGTTAGTAATAAAAAAATGGGTAAAAAATTATTTATACAAATAGCATAAAGGTTTAAGTCTTTTCTCTTCAATGGTAGTCAATGTGGAAAACTCTTTCTTCGAAAAATGTTTTTCCAACTTTTCATCTTACTTGATAACCAACAATAAATTCATTAAAATAATTTAGTACGTAAAGCAATTATGCTTCACAAGTAAGATGACGTAAGTCTTTAAGACTTTAGTAAAAGGGTCAGTCGCTGACCCGCGGGTCATTTGGTGACCCGCGGGTCGTAAGTTGCCAATCGCCGTATTAAGTCATACTCATTGTGAATAACGTTCATTGTATGATGTTTTCGAAAAAGTTTCATTGAAAACTTCAGAAAAGTGAATTGAAAAAAAAACATCTAGGATGTTAGTGTTACTTGATAACCAACAATAAATTCATTAAAATAATTTAGTACTTAAAGCAATTATGCTTCGCAAGTAAGATGACTTAAGTCATTAATGACTTACGTCAGGATGTAATCGAACAAAAAACAGTACCGTGTGATAATGGTCTTCCTATTTCGCTGCACTTTGCCTGATACAGATTAGATAGGCAATAATGAGAGATTGTAAGTGACTTAAGTCGAAACAAATGCATTGTTGTTAAATTATCGAGCGCATTGCGCCTTGCGTTCGTGATTATGTGATTGTGAACATTCACTCTAGCTGCACTGGAGCCGCATGTGATTAGTCAAAGCGGCACGCCCCTTCTTTCCCGCCATCTTGGGCTTAGAATATGGAAAGTAATAACGAGCTCGTGCAAAGATCTCGATTCCGAGAGCCGGCGCACGACTCGCACCGCACAACATACAGACACAGCATCACGTGGCTCGTTAAAATTCCTCAACTTAAGGGTAGAACCTCATTTACCTTGTTGGAGAAATATAGAATTTTCACGATTTGTTTCTGATGTACTATGTATAAACAAGCTTAAAGCTTTGAATTTTGGATAATTTAATACATACGTTCTAATCTCAGTGTAATAATTCATAAAAAAAAATTGATGTTTAAGTTAAAATTGATGCCGATTTTATCGGTTTGTGAATTGCTCAGCTACGTACATTCTAGCGTTGTTAGTTTTGATCGGATATGAAATCCCGAAACGTTTTTGGAAAGTATATTAAATTTGCATGAATATGACGTCGAGTACTTTTCAGTAAAAGTTATAAAAAGCATGCTTTTAGATAGTTTTAAGTTTAAAGTGCATTTTTGACATTCAAATTCGATTTGAAAATACAAAAATAATATGTAAATATATAATTATCAAAAAACAAATAACGTCATATTCTGGAGAATTTAGTTGTGTATAATATAAGCTGTTACTCTGTCAAATCAATTCCATAGAATTTTCCCAATTCTGTACGCAAAATTGAAAAATGATGTTTCGAAAAAATTGAGTTAAAAGATATTTATTCATTTATGAGTTTTAGATGCTATAATTTTGTAGATACTGCAGATATCGCCTTGAATTCTTTTAGGGTATATTCTTGAATAGTTTAAATATTGACTACTGAAAAATTCATAAACACAGTGGAATTTTTTTTTGGCAAAAATTCGATTTTAAAGTTACAAATTGATGCAGTGTTTATATCACCTCGTTTTTTGAATTGCTCAACTGCGTACACTCTATCGTTACTACTTTTAATCCAAAATGAAACCTCAAAAAGCTTTTGGAAAGTATATAAAATTTGCTTGAATATGACGTTGAGTATTTTCAAGAAAAAGTTAAACTTTCACATTTTAAAACAATTTTAAAGTTAAAGTGCATTGTTTTCATACAAATTCGACTTTAAATGTCTAAAATTTTTTATAAATATATACTTCCTCAAAAGACAAATGACGTCATATTCTAGAGAATTTAACTAGGTATAAAACGAGTGTTTTCTCAGGTAAATGAGTTTGGTAAAATTTTCTCAATCGTGCACGCAATATTGAAAAGTGATGTTGCGAAAACAAAGGAGGTTAAAGTTGGGTAAAAATAAGCATCGTATATATTTATTTTTGAGCTTTATTGGCTATAATTTCATAGATACTGCAGATAGTGCCTTGACATTTGTAGAGTAAATTCTTGAATAGTTTAGTTATTGATTACCTTAGAATTTATAAGCTCAGTGTAATTTTTTTGCCATTTACATCGATTTTAAAATTACAAATTGATGATATTTATATCGCCTCGTTTTCTTTTCAATTGCTCAGCTGCGTACAGTCTAGCGTTGCTATTTTTAATCCGAAATGAAGTTGCAAAAAGTTTTTGAAAAGTATATAAAATTTGCTTGAATATGACGTCGAGTATTTTTAAGAAAAAGTTAAATTTATATATTTTCATACAGTTTTAAAGTTAAAGCGCATTGTTTCCATTCAAATTCAACTTTAAATGTTGAAAATTGTTTATAAATATATAGTTTTCCAAAAAATAAATAACGTCATATTCTAGATAATTTAATTAGATATAAAACGAGCATTCACTCAGGGAAATCGGTTAGGTAGAATTTTTGCAATCGCGTACGCAAAATTGAAACACACGTTTGAAGATGGTTAAACATTAGCATACTATTTATTTTTATTATAACTTCTTGAATATTGCAACTGTCAACCTGCAATTTTGAAACAATATTCTTGAATACTCTAGCTATTGATTAAAACTAATTTTAAAGCATCAATTTTTTGACCTGGTCAATGAAGTTCTCCCCTTAACACCCACTTCAGGTCAAACCACGATCCTCAACCAACCTCAAGCTAAACCCGATGAAAACATCATCAATTCCATGCACTTCATTTCCATCTAATCAGCCGTTAATCAGCAATAAATTACGCCCGCGGAATGAGTAGCATGCAGGAAGTAATTTCCTCGCACAGGATGGCGTTCCCAACTTCGGACTTAAGTCAATTTGTTTTTACGGCCCGATCTATTTCCACTTGACGCTTGTTTTCCACTCTCGCTTAACCTTGGTGGTGCATTTACGCGTAATTAAATCTTGGGCGCAGCTCTTAGGTGATTTAAGTCAACTATACGCTAAAAAAAAACGCTGCTAACGTTAAGTCACATTAGCCGACTTAAATCTAAGTACGCGAAAAGCGCACGTAACTCAATTGATTCGACGATGGGCGCGCATTAGGCAATTGCGGCGGTTTGGTATGCCGGCGGCGAGCGCGCTACGTTTTGAGGTTAGGTTATGCGTGGCGTATGCGTCGCATACGAAAACGAGTGCGACCGGCCGCCATTAAGCATGCGCGCGCAGATCGGCACGCGGACTACTAATTACACGTCGCTGATTTGACTACGAATAAAACGAACAATAGCTGATTGGCTGTTGCGATTGCAACAGAATAACGCGCTGTTCAAGTTCACTTGAAACAATTAGGTAATCTGATCATCGACAATCGTAATTATAACCAAATTTGTGTTTGAGGTTAGTTTATGTAGATATGACTTAACTATTAAACCTCTATGTAAATATTTCCTTCATTTTACATTTCGTTGGAAAGCTATATTTTATTAAAACTGAACCACGGAAAAAATGCGAGGTTTGATGGATAAGTGAATTAAATTATTTTACTATACTTAAGTACAGTTAGATTACTTAAGTCACTTTAAGTTCATCGTTAACAAGGGGATTTGTTATTTTTATTGAAATAGACAGTCTTAAGTAACATTAATTAAGTTAAGTAACCTTACTTAACTTAAAAAATGTAACTTAAATGTAATTAAACTGTCACTTATTGCAAAATGCTGCATGATAGATCTGAATTTTTCCAAAAAAAAGGCGGGCTTAAGTAACATTACTTATGTCAGGTACTTATGTTATTTTACTTAACTTAATGATGCTGTCTCAATTCTTAGAGTTTTGTACTTTTGAAGTATACTTCGTTTTTTTTTTGTTCTAGCAAATAATTTTAAGTAACATTACTTAACATAAGTAACACTACTTATCTTAAGTTGATTTATTTAGTTTAAAGAAACGGTGTCTAATAGTATAGTTTATCACTATAGAACGATAGTTTTTGCTATTTCTGTCCTAAATGACGACTTAAGTCACTTTACTTAACTTAAGTAACTTTACTTATCTTAAGTAAAGTTGGTCTAAAAACAGATTTAGAGCAAAATCCTCACTATATAATAAGAAATATATGAAATAACTATGGTTTTCGTAAATGACTTCGTATTAATATAGATGTTTACTTAAGTCCCCTATTTCACCTTATTTAACTTAAGTAATGTTACTTAACGTAATTAAACTGTCGTTTATTGTAAAATTAGTTAGATCTGCATTTTTTTGCAATAAACCGGCTTAAGTAACATTACTTATGAGTGGTTATTTTACTTAACGTAATGACACTGTCTCAATTCTTAGAGTTTTGTACTTTTGAAGTATATATATTTTTTGTTCTAGTAAGTAAATTTAAGTAACATTACTTAACATAAGTAACATTACTTAACTTAAGTTGATTTATTTAGTTTAAAGAAACGGTGTTTAATAGTATAGTCTATCACTTTAGAACTATAGTTTTTGCTATTTCTGTCCTAAAAAACGACTTAAGTCACCTTACTTAACTTAAGTAACTTTACTTAACTTAAGTAAAATTGGCATAAAAACAGATTTTGAGCAAAATCCTCACTGCACAATTAAAAATATATAAAATCACTGTTTTTCATAAATGACTTAAGTTGTATTATTATAAATGTTTACGTAAGTCACATATTTCACCTTACTTAACTTGAATAAAATTACGTAGCTTAATTAAACTGTCGCCAATTGTAATATATTGCATATTAGTTATCTGTATTTTTGCAATAAACCGGCTTAAGTAACATGAGGTCATTTTACTTAACTTAATGACACTATCTCAATTCTTAGAGTTTTGTACTTTTGAACAATATTTTGTTTTTTTTGTCCTAGCAAATAATTTTAAGTAACATTACTTAACATAAGTAACATTACTTAACATAAGTAACATTACTTAACTTAAGTTGTTTTATGTAATTTAAAGAAACCGTGTTTAATAGTATAGTCTATCACTTTAGAACTGTAGTTTTTGTTATTTATATCCCAAGAAAACGACTTAAGTCACTTTACTTAACGTAAGTAACTTCACTTATTTTAAGTAAAATTGGTTTAAAAAACAAATTTTGAGCAAAAACCTCACTATATAATAAAATATACATGAAACTAACTACGTTTTTCGTAAATGACTTAAGTCGTATTATGCTTATACTTAAGTCACATATTTCACCTGCATGCATAATTTACAATCGTTTTTGTCACCCAGTGACAAAGAGTAAACATGAAAAGATGCTAGCATGTTAATTACTCGCTGATTGTATGCAAAATAATTGTAAGCGTAAGTAAACGTAGAGAAAATATGGCATGCTGAGTAGGATCCGGCCTGCCTTGTAACAATTTTTTCTTTTGCACATTCGTTGATGCATTCGTTTTTTCCTCGTTACTTGATTAGCAATAATCAATTGATGGCATTAGATTCACCGCTTGGCAATTCCTGACGGTCTTGCGTGGTTGTGCTTAACCTTATCGTTCGTTCCCGCCGATTTTCCGTACTTAAGTGTTGTGAGTGGTGTGGTACACACTCATGCGTGTAGAATGGCGTACAATTAGAACCCATGTTGTCACGTTGCGAATCGTTGCAGGTCTATTGGAATAATCAGTCCAATAGAGCATTGACGCTGGCCTTGAGACTACTTTTGCGAAACAAGAGTGAAACGAGAGTATGAAAGTATACTTAATTATATCGAAGGCATGCCAACTTAGGCTTATTTTTATAGGTTTTGTAACGCGAATGATGTAAATCGCTTGAAGTCGAGGGAAATATTCGTTTATTTGATGTAATTTTATCTTAAACACTGACTAGTTGACTAGTAAACTTGAAAGAAATGAATATAATTGCGTATCATTTGTGTAAAGTGACTTAAGTTAAGTTACAACGTTTAGGAATTATTTTACGTTTACGCTAAAACGGGAAATATTGACTTTACGTGTAAAATCGTACAATTTGGGGGTAATTTTTTTAAGCTAAGTAAAGTTACTTAAGTCATGTTACTTAAGCAGGTTTGATTTGACATATATAAAAATTAGATAGTTTAAAGATACGAACTGCATTATTTAAGGCAGTTTCGTTAAGTTAAGTGGAAATACCTAGTGGTCAACATATCTTAAGTTATGACTTAACTTAAGTTGTCTTATGTCTTACTGAAGATGCTTGTAATTTTTTTTTAAATTGTAATACATTTAAAAAAAACCTGGAAAAAAGTGGAAATACCTACGATAAGCAATGTTACTTAAGTTAAGTAATGTGGGTAAAGTAGGTTTGGCGTCATGATAATATTAATATATAGTTCGAATGTGACTGTTGCCGCTGTGACATTAACTTAAGTAAAATTACTCGCGTTAAGTAATGTTATTCGAAACTGTTTTTACTGATTTTTTTACATAAAACGGTTAATTGTAATAAAAATAACAAAAAAACTGTAATAATTGAGACAGTTTTATCCAGTTAAATAATATTATCTGAGTAATGGCACTTAAGTTATGCAAACTGACTTAAGACGTATTTTGGGACAGAAATAACAAAATTCTGTTCTGCATATTTAGCAAGAATAGAGGCTTAAGTAACATTACGTATGTGAGGTTATTTTACTTAACTTAATGACATTGACTCAATTCTTAGTGTTTTGTACTTTTTTTAAGTATATATATATTTTTTTTTCTGTTCTAGCAAATATGTTTAAGTAACACTACTTATCATAAGTAACATTACTTAAGTTGGTTTACTTAATTTAAAGAAACGGTGTTTAATGGCATAGTGTGTCACTTTAGAACTATAGTTTTCGTTATCCCTATCGCAGAAAGGTCTTAAGTCACTTTACTTAACTTAAGTAACTTTACTTATCTTAAGTAAAAATGGTTTATAAATAGATTTTGAGCAAAATCCTCACTATATAATAAAAATATATGAAATGACTACGATTTTCGTAAATAACTTCGTATTATTTTGATTTTTCATTTGGCACATATAAAAATTTGACTTTAAAGATACAAACTGTATTAGACAGTTTCGTTAAATTAAGTGCAAAGTCTACGATCAGCAATGTTACTTAAGTTAATTAATATGGGTAAAGTAGGTTTAGCGTCACGATAATATTAAAATATAGTTCGAATATGATTGTTGCCGCTGTGACATTAACTGACGTAAAATTACAAACTTACTCGCGTTAAGTAATGTTACTTAAAACGGTATTTACTCATTTTTTTATTATTTAAAAACGGTTAATTGTAACAAAAATAACAAAATACAAAAACTGTAATAGTTGAGTAAACAAACATTATCTGATTGTGAATTAAGTAATGGTACTTAAGTGATGTAAAATACTTAAGCGGTATTTTCGGTCAAAAATGACAAAATACAGTTATAAAGTTATAAAGTAAAATTACTCAAATTAAGTAAAGTCACTTATGTTAAGTAATGTTACTTATGTTAAGTAATGTTACTTATGTTAAGTAATATTACTTAAACTAGTTTATTGTAACAGAATATTATTCGAAAGTGCAAAACTCTACGAATTGAGGTAATTTCAATTTACTTAAGTTAAAATAAAGTGACTTAAATAAAGTAATTGTTAATTGTCCTAAAAATGTAACAATTTCAATTTCAAAGAAACTTGTAATAAGCAGTCAAAGGTGTCTTAAGTGACATTACTTAATCCTGAAAATAGGTAGTTTCCATTTCATTACAAACGTTGCAATTAAGTCGATTAAGTGCGTTCATGTTTTCCTCTTTGTGTTGGTGACAGCGGCGCTCCGAGGCATGTCATTTTGCCCGTTTCTTCACGTCGTCAATTCGCATTCGAGCATTCGAATCGACGCAGCAAAGTTTTGCCGTCAATTTACACGATCGCAAAGTAATAAACCACATGGTATATTGTGTTGCTTATTTGCGCGAAACGTGCAAATTCGCTCCGTTCCGTTTGGTTTCCAACACAAGCTGTTATTTACTCGATATTGTGTTTTATATATAAGAATAAATAGAAAATAAAGTAGCCAACAAAGAACGGTTGTTTATTAATGTCTTATTAAGTTATTATCTAAAGTAGGCTTAAGAAATCCGTAAATAACATAATAACATTTTGAAACTTACGGATAATGTTAAAATTTAATTTTATTGTATTTACGTGCAGCGCTTTAAGTTAAGTAAAGTGACTTAAGTAAAGTAACTTAAGTTAAGTAAAGTTACTTAAGTCATGTTACTTAAGTCATGTGAATTTCCTTTCATTTGTAGGAATTTTAACAACATTTAGAAAGCAATGCTGATTTTTCTGCGAATTATAACGATGTAAATAACGTAAGTAACATTACTTAACATGTCTAAGGGTTAAGTTTCTACCGTTTTATTGTTAATAGTTTTATTGTTGGCAATAAACTTGATAAGGTCTTCAATAAGCAAAATAGGAATGCATTGTTGTAAATATTACTTAGGAACACACTGTATATATACAAGTAAATTGTTTTAAGTAGGCTTAGACAACCGCAAATAGCCAAAAGCAGTCATAAACAACCAATTTTATTATTGGTAATGGCGAATAAAGTGAGTAGACAATTTCATTGAATTTAAGTAAAGTGACTTAAGTTAAGTTCAGTTACTTAAGTCACAGTACTTAACTTAATTCGTGTTAATATTACTTTTAAAAGATTTTAATTATAAATATGAAGGAAATATTCATTTTTAGTGCATTATAACAATATAAATGACTTAAGTAATGTTACTTAACTTAATACTTTTTTTTCTTTTTTCCCTTTTTTCTCTCTTAAAATATGGATGATTTAAATAAGGCTTAAGAAATTCATAGAACTGATTGTCAAACTTTTTTTAAGTGACTTAAACTATGTTATTTAACCTTTTTATGAAGGCAATTAGTTAACTCGTGAGAAAATCACTGTTTTAATGCGTTGATGATAATAAAAGTTTTCATTGTCTAACAATAAATTGTAACTGTATCGATTCTGGACACACTGTATAAAAGAACTTAAGTTGAGCACGCAAATCAATTTTCCCATTCTTTTTCTTAAAATAGCGAGGATTTAAATAAGATTTAATAAATTCATAGAACTGATTGTCAAACTTTTTTTTTAAGTGACTTAAACTATGTTACTTAACTTTTTTTGAAAGCAATTAGTTGACTCGTGAGAAAATTACTGTTTTAATGCGTTGATGATAATAACAGTTTTCATTGTCTAACAATAAATTGTAACTGCATCGATTCTGGACACACTGTATAAAAGAACTTAAGTTGCGCACGCAAATCAATTTTCCCATTCTTTTGTTTCAGCAAAGCGTGGCGATCTACAAAACCTGGACGCAATTGAAAAAGAAAGTTTTCCCCTTGCACACACAGACACAAATACATAGATCGAACGCAGTGTGGCGCTTCGGTTTCCTTCTAACCTCAATTCAGCGCTAATAATCGCGCATGCGCACGCGGCCGGTCGCACACACGCACAGGTGTCGTTTTCCTTAATTACAACCGCCGCTTATGACTCAACGTGCGCGCCTCGCCGGCGCATGGTTGCGCGTCAAATTACACACAGCGCCCATCCACACTCAATGCGAATTTCGAATTAGAATTTTAATTAAAAGCCAACGACAATCAAATGTATGTAACATGGCGTAATGTAATGATTATTATTGTTACGAACGGCGACACGTTATTATTATTACTTTACTTTATGCGCGCGCGCGCTTATTTTTTTTCGTTCTCTACGCGCGGAGGTTGTTTAGTTCGTTAGTTTTTATTGGCGGCCGAAAACGGCTTAAGTCACATTACTCAAGTTGTGAGTGGAATTAGGATACGATTGCCTTAAGTTAAGTCCAATGATTTATTATCATGGACGTAATTTTGCAAAAATTATCCGGATTTATCAAGAAATAAACTTTTCTTTTATTAAATAAGCTCAGTTGACTTAATTAGGTAATGTTACTTAATTTAGGTATAGCCTCTTAGATGAGAAAAAAATAGATTACTAGTTTAGGAAATATAAAAATATCAGAAAAAGCGTTTTACAAAAAATGTTTAACTTTATAAGGGCATAACTAAGGCATTTTTGGGGTTAGATTACTATGTGAGCCATTACAAGAAAGGGAATTTAAGCCTTTATAAATGTATCTTATATATTATTAAATTAAATTTGTTTAAATGCCGAAAATATGCGATTTAAATAAATATTTATAACAAATGGTTTCATTTGTTTTTGTCACATTTGACTCCAATTAACGCACGATTCAATAATCACATCAACATAGTTCAAACTGCTTATTAAAGTAGATTAAATTCTCTACAAAATAATGTATAAAACTATCAATCTAACGTCAAAAATACATCAGTTATGAGTCTATAAAAATTGTGATATCAAAAAAGTAAGTTTAAATAATGATTGTGTCGTTGGTTCCCTCATTTTTGATTGCTTATAACTTCGGTTCTAGAAATCATATTAATATTGCGAACCCAACATCTTAAAGCTGATTAAATTTTCTTTTAATCCAGAGTATGTACATGTTTTTGTTTTTAGATTACATCGGCTTAAAATGTAACAAAACATATAAAGATACGGGTAGACTTTCAAAATAATGATTTTGAAAAGAATATTTAACTTTATAGAGGTATAACTAAGACATTTTTAGGGTTAGATTACTATATGAGATATTATATGAAAGACAATTTAAGCCTCTATAAACATGTGTGTCGCTTTATTAAATTATATTTGTATAAATTCGGAATATTTGCGCTTGAAATAAATTTGTATACAAAATAGTTCAAATTGATTTTTACATGTTTATGTCGCATTAACTCACAATCCAATAATAACATCAACATAGTACAAACTGCTTATTAAAGTAGATTAAATTCTCTACAAAATGGAGTATAAAATTATAAATCTAACGTCAAAAATACATCAGTTATGAATCCATAAAAAATGTTATATCAAATAAGTAAGTTTAAATAATGATTGTGTCGTTGGTTCCCTCATTTTTGATTGCTTATAACTTCGGTTCTAGAAATCATAT
>JAODAC010010779.1:0-10168 GCA_027575185.1 Mimaenictus wilsoni
TATTATGATTTTTATAGGAATCATTAAATTTTAGGCAACCAACATTACTCTCACCACCAACTTATGTTCGTTCAGCAGCACATCATAAAATTAGGAAATGACCTCATTGAAAATACCAACAAAAACTAAACACCAGAAGAAAAAAAATAAAGCATTTCTTTTTCCAGGCCATTTTTAAGAAAAGAAAAGCGCGACAGCCCGACAGCTCGACGGCCATTATTCACACGCAATAAAAGTAAATATTATCATAAATAAAATCAAACGAGGCGACAAGCGTACGGCCGCACATTTGTGAACATTTGTTCGACGGCGATTATTCTAAATGCCCATTTGCGACAATTTATTTCCCGCCCAAAAGTGTGCGTGTGCATTTGCGCACGGCGCCATCTTACGGCGGAAAATTTACGCCAGCTCATGTGAAAAATAAACGAAAATAGAAGACATCTGCTGGCACGCCGTGGAGCATTCGGAGCATTAGCGTTGAAATAGTGTTAGTGTCGCCTCGTTGATTCCCCACGCTTTGCTGATTATTTATTTCTTGACATGCGCATAAACTTGCTCGCTAGCGCTGAACATAATTGTGTTTTATGCACTTGCGATATTGCACCGGGTACCCGCATGGCTTTGATGATTTTATCTCCTGGTCAAAGTTCTCACAGATTTGCTTTTCTTGTTATTACCTTCATAAACTATGACGAAGACTATTAGTTTTAGATGGGAAATGATGGATTGTCCATGTTGATGATTTTTTGTACTTTCTTAGCTCTTAACTTTTTTTAAGATGTCGTTTTCACACACTGTTGCCGATATTACGTTCGTTACATTATAGAAAATGCGGTTATTTTAGTGCTATCGTCTAATTTCACTAATTTTAATAGGTTATGGGCCCTGGTAAAAATATAGTATTTGACAAGATTACGAAAGGCTATTCTTATGTTTTGTATCCCCATTATTATCATACATGTCATTTTGTGAAATCTCTTAGTTCTGAACTTAATTTTTAATTTTGTGATCGCACATTATTGTCGATATTACGTTTGTTGCTAATACTGTTGTGAAAATACTGTCAGGTTATTCCAATTAATTTATTTCTTTAACTCTAATAGGTTATGGATCCCCACTCATTGGATATATAAGGTCGTGGCTCTTATCAAAAAATATATATGCATAATCCTTTCAAACATGTGGCGAAGATTATTGGTATTAGTTGGCAAAAATGTAATGTTTTGTAAGAGGTTTTTGTCATTCTCTTAGCCCTTCATTTTTTTTTTAATTTTATGTTCCCTCTTTATTGTCGATTTTAAATTCGTTACCTTATTGAAGATATGGTGATATTCCTATTGTTTGATTTTTTTAACTCTAACAGGTTATGGGCCTTGGTATATATTGCACTTGACAATATTTCGAAAATTTGACTAATTTTCTCTAAAATTCATTATGAAGTTTTGTGATATCTTTTGTCACCATTATTACCTCAAGTCATTGAATCTATAATATATCATTATACTAACACTAACAAGTTATGACAACATTTTTAAATTTTGTGTATTGTTCTCTATAACATTAAGTTGCTTTCTCTGAACAATAAGTTGTTTAATATCTCTGTAGTGTCATGCTTATTATCTCAACTCATTGAATATTTAAGTCGTGGCTCCTAACAAAGTATTATAAATTCTTAAACCTTCCAGAAATATGGCTAAGATTATTGGTATCAGTTGGCAAAAGATGGAATGCTTGGATTGTCATTATCTTAGCTCTTAACTCTATTTTTTTAATATTATGTTCCCAGATGATTGACGATATTACATCCGTTACACATTTGAAAATACGGCGAGTGATCAAATTCTTTAACTTTAACAGGTTATGGGACTTGGTAAATATTGCACTTAATCAAGTCTCTCTTAGTCTACCTTAAAACTGCATATAAAGTCACCTGAATCTATTTTGCAAGGACTTTACGTCTTAACAAAAACTAAAAATTCGTAATAGTTTCGTAAATATAGCGAATAATGATGATGTTACCTGACGAAAGATGAACTGAGTACGATAATGTTTTTTTTTATTATTGAACATCCTGTTCTTAAGTAATTCCTATTTCCTGCTTTCACTAACTTTAACAGGTTATGGGCCCTGGAAGAAATGTTGCATTTGCCAAAATTTAAAAAAGGACTATTCTGTCTTCATGATGCTTCATATAAAGTTGCTTTTTATCTTAATTCTCCACAAAATTATTAGTATTCCCAGAATCTATTTGGGAAGGTCTTAGCTCTTAACACAAAACCTAAAAACTCATAAAAGTTTCGTTTTTTTTTTATCTTATTCTCTTCATCAAATATCTCATACGCGATTTACAATCTACCGTTAGTATAATAATCAACTTTAGAGTTTGGATTTTACGACGATCCTAAAGCAGGTGACCTGCAATCGGCGCATGCGCGGCTGACTTTACACGTTCGCCTAGCGCACCAGCACCAGCCAGCATTGGTGTGTTTATTACGGATACAATTCCCGGATCGCCCTCGTATAAAGTGGAAAATAGAAAACGCGCCGATTCGACACCGTGGAAAAACGGTAATCGCCGAAGGTCGTAAAAATCGACGTTGCACAACGCCTAGACACAGAGGCAAGCAAGTGCAATGCAAATGTCGGCCGATATTATGCACCCGTAAAACTGACTTTCTGTGAGTGTGGTGATTGGTGGCAGCGCTGATCTGGAATTCATCTCGAGAGCAACTTTCATGACTTGCCAAATCTATTCTGGCTTAATAAACGCGTCGTATTTCTGTCTGGAATTATCTCCCATTGAATAAAACTGTGATATAAACGGACAATGGAATGTACTTAAGTCGGTTGATTACTTGTGTATTGTTGACGAACATGCTTCTGATTGACTAGTATATTCTCGTAGATTTTATTACCATTCTATAAAAATTCCAAATTTTTGTTTGAGAAACAGAATAGCGAGAAAATATGCTTCATAAAGGCAAGTTTCCTAAATTGGATCACTGAAATTTGATAGATTTTCAAAGAATTTAGTTTGAAATTGTCATTTGAATATCAATTTTCGGAATTTGGACCACACACTGTGTTTGCATAATTGAGCGCACTCCTTTATGAAATTAATATATTTTCATATCATTAACACATAATAATCTACTATTTATAATAGTTCAGGGGATTTCTAAGAATATATCCTAATTTGGACCACTCTATTTGCCTTTATTTGACCACGTTTCGAAATACAAACAAAATTTCATGAAAATGCATATATTCCTATGATTCACAGAAAATATTGTGATACTTATAATATTTTCGGCCATTTCTAAGGATGCTTCCTAATTTGGACCATTCTAAATTTGATTACCGGACTACTTTTCGAAGAAAAATAAAAGTAATGATTGTGAAACTTAATTTTTCTATGATTATTTATCAAACATCTTAAATATCTGTAATATTTCCTAATTTGGACCACTCTATTTGCCTTTATTTGACCACGTTTCGAAATACAAACAAAATTTCATGAAAATGCATATATTCTTATGATTCACAGAAAATATTGTGATACTTATAATATTTTCGGCCATTTCTAAGGATGCTTCCTAATTTGGACCTTTCTAAATTTGATTATCGGACTACTTTTTGAAGAAAAATAAAAGTAATGATTCTCAAACTTAAGTTTTCTATGATTATTTACCAATCATCTTTAATATATGTAATATATCCTAATTTGGACCACTCTATTTGCCTTTATTTGACAACTTTTCGAAATACAAGCATAATTTCATGAAAATGCATATATTCCTATCATTCACAGAAAATAATATGATACTTATAGTATTTTCGGCTATATCCAAGGATGCTTCCTAATTTGGACCACTCTAAATTTGATTACCGGCCAACTTTTCGAAAAAAAATAAAAGTAATGGTTGTCATTTAATTTTTCTATGATTATATACCTAACATCTTAAATATATGTAATATTTCGTAATTTGGACCACTCTATTTGCTTTTATTTGACAACGTTTCGAAATACAAGCATAATTTCAAGAAAATGCATATATTCCTATGATTCACAGAAAATATTGCGATACTTATAGTATTTTCGGCCATTTCTAAGGATGCTTCCTAATTTGGACCACTCTAAATTTTATTACCAGACTACTTTTCGAATAAAAATAAAAGCAATGGTTGTTACTTAATTTTTCTATGATTATTTACCTAACATCTTAAATATCTATAATATTTCCTAATTTGGACCAGTATACCTTTATTCTGACCATCCTACACCGAAACAGCCAAGAGAGCTACATAAATCACAATATTTCCCAAAATTGTAGCACATTTTCTAAGAACAAAAAACAAATGCTTAGTTAAGGCGTTGTTGAATTGCTTAATTCAAGGCGTTGTCTGTTGTCTGTCGTCTGTTGTCCGTTGAGTTAACAACATTATCCATGTTATGTTTGATTAGTTCAGCGAGAAAGAAAAGCAGTATTCATTCGCCTGCCAATCCTGTCTGCGAGTGACGATTGAGTAAGATGTAATTAATTGATTAATCGACATTTATCCACATTCACCGGCTCGCGTTTTTTCTAGCTGTTTGCGCCTGCCTCATGTTGATGTGGTTAATTATCACCGCTATTAATTAATTGCGCAATTACTTCAATCAGTGCCGAGTGTATACGCCCGATGGAGTTCCGATTGTGCAACTATTAGCGTTAATTTATTTGTTTAAAGCGAGATTAGGTGGAAGGAATTATGCACGCGTAAATAGATAGGTATTTTCTCTATTATCGTTTAAAGTACATTGATTCAATACACTGTAGTAACATTGTACAGTGAAATCTGCCGAATGCGGAACCTTCTACGTACGAAATTCTGCGTGCCAAGGAACGTAAGGGAAGTCGCCTCATAGGACGAAGGTGGCCTCGAACTGGCGACGACCCCTCTCTGCTGGAATTGTGTTTTTTTGCTATTATTTCGAAACGCGTACTGATAAAAATTCATTCGTATGTCCCAAAAGAAAAGTGGCATTAACACTTTTGTAGCCCTTCAAATTGACTATTATATAAAATTCAGACCATTTTTATATCGTAATTGATTTATTAGTTATGACTTATCAAAAATTTATTAACAGTACAACAATACTTTTGTGACAAAAATGAAACGTATGAATTTTGTCCAAAACATTTATACTATTCACTGTATGAAAAATTGATGCACACAGTTTTAAAGCTTTTAAAATTTACTGTAAACTAGTAGTCCCTTGATTTTTATATCTTAATAAATTTAATAATTATGACTAATTAAATCTGATTCGATGTAAATGAATACTTGTGTGAGACAAATGAAACTTATTGAACTTTTGTCCCATAACATGTATACTATTTAATGTCTTAAAAAGTATATGCACATTTATACAGTGACATCTGCCGAATGCGGAACGTTCTACGTACGAAATTCTGCGTGCCAAGGAACGTAAGGGAAGTCGCCTCATAGGACGAAGGTGGCCTCGAACTGGCGACGACCCCTCTCTGCTGGAATTGTGTATTTTTTGCTATTATTTCGAAACGCGTACCGCTAAAAATTCATTCGTATGTCCCAAGCAATTTGTTATCTAATCATGAGTTTGTTGTCTTGTATTTTCGCTTGAATAAGCAACATTTTCTAAGCTTCTTTTAAAGCAATAGTTTGATTTCTCAAGTACATTTCATAACATCCAACAAATTGAATGCTCGAACCAGTCGCAAAACTGCTCACTTGCAATTCCGTTCAGTCGCTGACATGATCAGCGCAAAACCCACGCAGAAAAGGCGCCATTTATCTCCGCATCCAATTTGCATAAATAGGTAAAAATCGGCGCACAGCTACGCGGCGTAATCTTAAGCAATCTGGAATCTGGATCTACCTACTCCTCTGCATGCATGTATTTTTCCGCGTCGTGTCATCGACACAACACGTCTTTTTCTTCCTCCCTTCTGTCGTCGCCCTGCAGCATTTTCCTAGCTTTTGCTGGTCACAGACGACAGTAAACAGTGCTGCAAACTACCGCATTTCTACGAAAATACTCCTAACCGATGATTAGCAACGCGATGACCATTAAGTTGGCGAAGATCAGATGAGGACGGGATGATGAAATAAAACCATTGCCACACATGCGGAAGCTGATGGAGAGCTTGTTTGTAAACGACGCGATAATCACATGCGAAGCATGAAAGCGTCAAAGCGTCAAAGAAATCGTCGCTCACCGAAAATCAATCGTCATGCGGATGAACGTCATCTATCACTGTCGCATATTAATAACTAATTAATCTCAATCTGCGACCGTGTTGCTGTCCATCATCTGACTATGTCCTGCTCAATCTGTACTTTGTCTTATTTTATACTTTAACTCATTGATTTTAAAGTAATTATATGGCAAATAAACATAATTCATTATTAAAAATTGAATTCTTACTTTATTACAGTTTATTGTAATTTTTTTTTGTAAAACAACTTTTCAGAAAAATCTGTCTAGGTAATTTCCGGAATATATGAATCTAAAAAATTAAAACTTATCTATAAATTATACAATTAATAGCACATAGTTGGATATCATTCGGATTTTCAAAGAAGTATATATTTTTTCTCGCATAAATTGAGATATTTTAGTTCTTCGCTGATAATTTCTTACCTATCAAAGTTATAATAATAAACTAAACTTCATTTTGAAACTGTTGAAATTTACTTTTAGTAGTGTTCATATAAATTTCAAATATTAACAGATTCAAAAATGCAGACTTATCAAAGATTGATTCAAATTATATTATTTTTATAGGTATAATGAAACTTATGTATTTTATTCCCTTAACTTATGTACTATTATATGTACGGAAAAGTGTTATACATGCTTTCATAGCTCATGAAATTTACTATTATATGGCTATGGTATATTTTTTACATCTTAATTAATTCAATAATTATGGCTTATCAAAGTTTGATTCGATATGCTACATACTTTTGTGAGAAAATTGAAACTTATGTATTTTTATCCTATAACATGTCTACTATTTTATGTATCAAAAAGTGATGTACACTGTTTTATAGCTCATGAAATTTGCAATTGACTAGCAGTCACATCATGTTTATATCTTAATTAATTCAATAATTGTGACTTATTAAATCTGATTCAAAGTACTTGAATAAGTTGGTGAGAGAAATGAATGTTATTCATTTTTGTCCAATAACTTGTACACTATGACATGTATAGAAAAGTGGCATTAACACTTTTGTAGCCCTTCAAATTTACTATTATATAAAGTTCAGACCATTTTTATATCGTAATTGGTTTATTAGTTATGACTTGTCAAAAATTGATTAACAGTACAACAATACTTTTGTGACAAAAATGAAACGTATGAATTTTGTCCCATAACATTTATACTATTCACTGTATGAAAAATTGATGTACACAGTTTTAAAGCTCTTAAAATTTACTGTAAACTAGTAGTCCCTTGATTTTTATATCTTAATAAATTTAATAATTATGACTAATTAAATCTGATTCGATATAAATGAATACTTGTGTGAGACAAATACAACTTATGAAACTTTTGTTCAATAACTTGTATACAATTTAATGTCTTAAAAAGTATATACACGTTTATATAGCTCTTGAAATTTACTATTAACTTGCAGTCGTTTGATTTTCATATCTTTATTCATTTATTAATTATAATTTATTAAATATGATTTGAAGAACATGAACACTTTTGTGAGGAAAATGAAACTTATATATCTTTGTCCAATAACATGTATACTATTTATTTTTTGAAAAAGTGATATACGCAGTTTTATAGCTATTGAAATTTACAATAAATTACCAGTCGCATCATTTTCATATCCTATTTACTTCAATAATTATGACTTATTAAATCTGATTCGAAGTATTTGAATACTTTTGTGAAGAAAATGAAACTTATGTATTTTGTCCAATAACATGTATTCTAGTTTATGTAAGAAAATGTGTTATACACTGTTTTATAGCTCTTGAAATTTACTATTTTGTATCAACATTTCTATGGCTTAATTGATTTAATAATTAAGACTATTTAAACTTTGATTCAATGAATAACAATATTTCTGTGAGAAAACCTTACGTATTTTAGTCCAATAAATTGTATACTATTTTATGACCCAGGACATTCTGAGATGTATTTAAAAGACATCAGAACATAAATTTTGACTTTGCAATGAACAATACGTCGTGCGACATCTAACATGTCTTAATGGAACTACGTAATTTTTCTCTCAAAAATTGAAATCATTTAGTTTTCTTCCTATAACTTTTTACCTATGAACGTTCTGAAAATAAACCAAACTTCGTTTGAAAGCTGATTAAATTCGCATCAATATGTATTAATGCACATTTTAATTAGACGCTTTAATTTAGAGATATATCCACTTAAATTTGAAGACAAAGATGGGAAATGTCACAACAATTTTCGTTGCAAATCAAAGCAAGAATTTGCGCCGCATAACGATGTATGAAACTGTCAACACAAGCTCGTTAATAATTCCAATACAACTTTAATTAATATCACATACTCACATTCAAACGACGTTGCAGTCGCTGCTAACTGTATCCTTTCATTAATCCGCACAATTAACGAAAGCCTGGTTAACATCAAATGACTTAAGTCCAACGCGGCGGATTTCCTTGAACTTTAAATCGCCTTAGTTAACCACGCCAGCGATAATTAAGATAATGCTAAATCTAATTCAATCGGGTGTGTTGTGTGGATTGATTATTCCATCAAACGATTAAGCGATCAAATGATCACATAATCAAACGATCAAACAAGTAAATTTAATCTCCA
The DNA here is from genome assembly GCA_027575185.1 of Mimaenictus wilsoni. NCBI lineage: Eukaryota > Metazoa > Arthropoda > Insecta > Coleoptera > Staphylinidae > Mimaenictus > Mimaenictus wilsoni. The sequence continues at coordinate 8,856 of JAODAC010010779.1, forward strand.
CATAGCTTAATTAATTTCCTCTTTGTCTCTAAGGTACATGCCCAAAGTGATAGACACATATATGCGTTGAATGACAAAGAGTAAAAGAGTTAAAGACTAAAGATGCATATGAAATGAAATGAATTAATAAAGTATTTTTAAATAATTGCAGTTAATTTATGCTAAAAGTGGGGCAAAGCACTATAATTACAGTTTAAGTGTGTTGCATTATTAATGTCTTAATAATGCATGACCCAAGAGGCTTTTAACCCAACATTAAAAGATATGAAAATCGTTTATTAATATTTAAAAAAAATTGTGTATAAGATAACAGGCGAGCAGTTCGAGTGTGAAAAAGTGGTTAAAAGGTTTTCTATGTTCTACATTTTCCACGGACGCCTTTTTGTTTTATCGCCTCGGTTAAAATAATTTCGCCATAGTCGTATTTTGTAATTGCGTAATTCGCAACTCGAGTTTAAACGTTCGCTTTTATAGTTCTAAATATAACGATATTTTTTGAGAAAAATGAAACTTGTGAATTTCTGCCCCATAACTTTTATATTCTTTAATGTATTAAAATGTGACATACATAATTTTATAGCCTTTGAAAATTACTTTTTAACAATGTTCATGTATTTTATATATGTTAATTGAATCAAGAATTATGACATATCAAAGTTTCTTCGAAACAATACTTTTTTGGTGTAAAAAATGAAGCATTAATTTTTGCCCAATAACTAAAATACTATTATAAATATGAAAAAGTGACATGCACAGTTTTATAGCTCTTGAAATTTACTTTTATCTAACATTTACATAATTTTTATATCTTTATTTATGCAAAAATCATGACTTGTCAAAGTTTGAAGCAAAGTATAATAATAATTTTGAGTGAAAAATGAAACTAATGAATGTATGCCCCATAACTGTTACAGTATTATATTTATGAAAATGCTGCTAACATTATTATATAGCCCTTGAAATTTATTTTTATATAACATTCAATCCATTTTTATATCTTAATTATTTCATATCAAAGTTTGATTCAAAATATAATAATACTTTTGTGAGAAAAAAGGAAACTTATGTAGTTTTGTTCAATAACTAATGTACTATTCCATGTATGGAAAATAGAGATACATAATTGTATAGCTCCTGAAATGTGCTTTTCTATTACATTCTGGCTATTTTTATATCTCAGTTGAATAAAATATTATGATGTAACAAAGCTTGATTAAAAATATAACCATACTTTTGTGAGAAACATGAAAGTTATATAATCTGTTCAATAACATGTTTTCTATTTTATGTATTACAAACTGACATACATAATT
>JAODAC010010779.1:10774-25888 GCA_027575185.1 Mimaenictus wilsoni
GTGAGGAACATGAAACAATAACAGGAACATTGCCCAATAACATGTTTTCTATTTTATGTATTACAAACTGACATACAAAATTTAATAGCTCTTGAAATTTGCTTATGTATGTCATTCACGTCATGTTCTTATCATAATTCATTCGATGGTTATGACGTATCAAAGTCTGATTAGAATTATAAGAATACTTTCGTGAGGAACATGAAACAATAACAGGAACATTGCCCAATAACATGTTTTCTATTTTATGTATTACAAACTGACATACATAATTTAATACCTTTTGAAATTTACTTTTATATGGCATTCACGTCATATTTATATCATAATTGATACAATAATTATGACGTATCAAAATTTAGGCCAAAATATAATACGCCCGTGAGAAAAGAGACACATATGAATTTCAGTCCAACAACTCATATAGTATTTAAGGTATAAAAAAGTAAGTTATATATTTTTATAGCTCTTGGAATTTGCTTTTATATCTCATTCACGCCAGCTTTATATATTCATTGATTCAAGAATTATGTCGTATCAAACTTTGATTCAAAATATAATAATACTTTTGTGCGATAAAAATGAAACTCTTGTATTTCCGTCAAATAACTAATATACTGTATTTTGTATAGAAAAGAGACATACACGATTGAATAGCTCTGGAAATGTGCTTTTATATCCAATTCACGCAATGTTTATATCTTAATTGATTAAAAAATAATGACGTATTAAAGTTTGATTCAATTCATTCATACTTTTGAGAGAAACTGAAACATATGTATTTTTGTCTTGTAACAAGTATACTATTTTATGTTTGAAAATGTAACTTAAATCATTTTATAGCTGTTGAAATTTCCTTTTTTATAACGTTCACATAAAATTTGTACCAGTATTTGTATAATAATTATGACGTATCAACATTTGATTCAACGTATAATAAAACTTGTGTGAGAAAAGTGAAACTTATGTATTTTTGTCCAATAACATGTATACTATTTTATGTATCAAAATATGCCATACATAATGTTATAGCTCCAGAATCCTACTTCCAAACATCATATACAGAATTTTAATATCTTCTTTAGTTCCATAATTATGCCCAAGTAAAGTTAAAAGTTCTCCCATGTTCTACATTTTTCACAAAGGTTTTTTGTTTTGTCGCCCCTCTTAAAATAATTTCACCATACTCGTATTTTGTAATTGCGTAATAGCGACGTGCGTTTAAGCGTTCGCTTTTATAGTTGCAGATATATAATGATAATTTCTTGGACGGAAAGAGGAAGAAGTAAATGCAAAGTGTAAAATATAAAAGTCGAAATATGCAAATTTTAATCCGATTTGTGCCAATTTCATTTCAAAGATTATCCAATTACGGTTGCCTTTCAGCTGGCGTGGCACTTCCGCGGTGGTAGTAGGCGGTTTTGGAGGCGGCTTGATCTGAGGTTTCGGAGGCGGCAAGTGGAGAGAAAAAACAATGAGGCCGAGGATAGCTTCGTGCGGTCTGTGTGGCCTCGTTCGCACTTTATGTGCAAATTTTTCGATTCGCGTCATCAACGCTTGGTTGGCGGTCGTACCATGCCTGCCATTCGACCCTCTTACATTCCATACTCTAGAGATTCTTTTAAATACTTACTTGGTGGCTGTCGGGGTGCTCTTCTGCAACGAAAAAATATAAAAGTTTAGTTAGATTATACTCGGGAGAAGGCCACAATATTCTGCATTCATTCAAGTGCTTTCTTAGTTGGGGTATGTTTAAATTCACTCTGGTTTTTATACTATTTTAGATATTCAAAAGCGTCAAACTTTGTTTGATAAAGCATTAAATTGTTTGTAAGATAAAGGCAGATGTACAATTGTCCAGAAATATTAACACAAGTTGTGAGTTCTTAAATTTTAGAGGATAAGAAATTCAGAAAACCAATGAAATTTCCAATTAATATTCATAACATTTTCGAGAATTACAAAATTACACTAAGCTATGTGACATTTAATAGCCCTTTAAATTATATTTTATGCGAAAGCATTACATATTCTCAATATATTATGGTGTTATTAATGTGTTATTAATAACGTATCGTTAAATTCGGTCGAATAATGTCGACGGTAAACGTTTAATTGCGCCTCTGCTAACAGTATGTAATTTTGCAATAATCTTATGTTGCGTTTTGATTATAATTTTGAACAAATGACATCACTTTAAGGACTATTAAATTGTCTTTCATTTCGTGTCTTCATATTTGTTTATATCATTTTCGAAATAGGAATTATGGTCAATTAAACGCAGCACAAAGAAAGCATGTGAAAATAATGATACGTATGGATTTCTCTCCAATATTTTGTAAATGATTATGTATAATAAATAGTGGTATACATCATTTTATAGGTTTTGAAATTTGCTTTTGTGTAGGATATCAAAGATTTTGGCAACTTGAATGAATCATTAATTCTGTTACGTCAAAGTTGAAAGAAAAAAAAAGAATGCTTGACGGAATTGGCAGAAGAATTTTTAACTTTACCTTTGACTAAAGATATGCAAAAAAAAATTACAATATTTTGAGGATTTTGAAATTCTTTGTCCAGGTCGTGTTTTCATATTTCTTCTAATTAATTTTTAGAGACGGAACTTCAAGTTACATTTCGCATGACGGTAAGTTTTGACGAAAAGGAACTGTTTGAATTTATTGGTTACAACTTGTCAATTTTAATTAAATACACAAAATATACATAATTTTATAGCTCATGAAGTTTACTTCCATATAACGTAGACCACATTGTAATATCTTGTTTGATTCAATACTTATGACTTGTCTAAGTTTGTTAACAATCTATGAAAATAATAACCAGATATGAAAATTGACATTTATTAAATTATTAATTAAACAATGTTTCTAAAGAGATAGGTAAGCAAGAATGACATTAACTTAAAGACAATAACATTTAGTTTTAAAGAAAGTGATTTAAATATATACAAAGAAAATTGTAGAAAAAACTATGAGGGCGTAAACCTGACTAAACAAATGTTGAGTAAAAAATAAATGTTTAGGTTCCTTAGTCAATAACTTATGTAGCTATTAATGTATTTAGAAGAGGAATACGACATTTTATAGCCCCTTAAATATACTTTCTTCTGTCATGTGCATAATTTTAATATCTTATTTTATTCGAGAATTATGACCTCTCAAAGTTTGATAACAATGTCGGAAAAGAATTAACAAGTATAAAAATTGACAGGTACGAAATTATTAATTATACAATGTTTCTAAAAGTATATGTAAATAAGACAGATATTAATTTAAAGACGATAATATTGACTTTAAGAATATGTTATTTAAATGTTTCCATAATAATTTTTTGAGAATTTATGAGGCCGCAAACCTTAACAAATTATTTTTGGTTAAGCAATAAATATTTCGTTTCTTTAGCCTATAACTTTTAGAATTATTAATGTATTTAGAAAAGGCACACGTCATTACATAGCTCTTTAAATATACATTCATACCATGTCTAGAAAATCATGGTATGTTAATTAATTACCGCATAATTACAAGCCAAAATCTAATTTAAAAACAAAGAAGAAGAATTTACGAAGTACAATAATCCACAAGTTTTAATTAATTAATTAATCAGTCTTTAAAGTTAGATAATGAAACAGGAATAGTTGCATTTAATAGGTCAACAAATTGTCTATAAAGGCAAAATAGTTATATTGGGGTAGATTAAATTTTAGAGAAGTTATTCCTTGTTAAAAAGTAGATACGAGAATAAATGTAAGTTAAGTGAAATGTTTTTAAAATTTACAATAACTTCGCTATCGTGTTATCTATTGAAACAATAAATACAAAATTTAATAGCTCTTTAAATGGACCTTCGAATGGTGTTTGTTTATTTATTGTATCTTAATTGACGCCATAGTTATGACTTGTGAAACTTTGAAAAAAAAAACCGAAAAATATTGATGAAATTCAAAAATATAAAAGTTAAAAAATCTTAATAAAAGTTTAAAATATACTCATATACATTTGAAAACAAAAAACAAATTTATACATCTGGAAGTATATCACTACATTTTTAGTGAAATACATACGAGATTTCAGATTATTTATGTACCATAAAGCCGTCTTGTAATAAAGTTGTCTTGTCATTAAAAAATCTGTTTCACTCTAATGCAACCACAAAACCACGTTAAGTATTATAAAACGACTCGTAACATTGTCACTTGTCCCATATTTGCAGCATTACTCGCACAGTATTATAACCGACTAAACAAACGCTTTTGTCTGTTGTCATTAATACACCCCGCTCGCTGCAGCACGCGCTTTATTGTTACTTATTGTCGCTTGCATGCATGGGATTAATATGCGCATTTCATTCTATAGTTGCGTTCGGACAATTAATCCACTTTCAACTAAGCAGCCACGGCTGCTTACCAAATCGCGAGTGGCGGCCATGGCAGCGGCGTTGGAGGCGGCAGCGGCGGTGTCTCTAAACAATAAATCCTAATAAACCGGCCAGCTGAAACGCTCCGAAACGGACAGACAAACGCAAACAGAAATACGATGCAGACGGGTGGCGCATTCAGCCTATATTTGTATGCGAAATAATTAACAACAATTGCTTTGCGCTTTGCTCAGCAACACATATATGCGAATGCTTCATGCCAAGCCAAAACCAGCGGACAACTGTACCAACAACAACCGTACAACCAAGAGCCATTGTCTTGAGATCAGTTACAATTTCATAAGCTATGGTTACCAAATTACCCCAAAACAGTTACGGAAGCCTTCAACATGAATTCCACGCAAACTGTTGTATTTTGGTGCAATTTCTTAAAATTGCCGCTAGATGGCACCACTTGGAATTTTTGATTTTTAGGCGTTTTTATGGTATTTTAGTGCAAAAAACGACGTTTTGGAGATGTTGGCCACCTTGAGTATGTTGTCTTCTACTTGTTTAATCCTTTTCGACGTGATTTTCCCGCATTGTGATTGCACCGCTGCTGATTATTTGCATAGCAAGGTTGTAGATAATCCAAATACAAACTGAACGCTCCGAACAATAGCCAAGTGGAATATATATAATTTCATAGATGATAATCGGGCGAATTGTGAGAGTGCGCGAACGTGCGACCTTTATTTGCGCATGTGCAACGCAATTAGAGAGTAAGTAGCGTTAGAATAAGTTGATTTAACGGGCTTAACTTTATAGTCTTCAATGCAGAATGTAGAATTAGCGTTCGTTAAGTTTAAAAGCTCATAACTTATAGGAAAAAAGTTTGATAGAAATGAGCATAGTCTTAGTTTAAAGATAATTTTATGGTCTATAAAATTATATCTTATTTTTATAGCAATTTAGTGGCATCATTAATTAAATAATTTAATGTGTGTCCATTATGAACAATAGTTAGGAAGACATTATTTAATAAATTTCAGGTTAAAAATTAGGATTTTCAGAATTTTTAAAATGCAGGTTCTTAGGACATGTCTTTGAAAATGTTCTTGTAAAATTTTATGAAAATTGGTAGATTACTTTTTGTAATATTTGACTTCAAATATGTCAAATTTAAATATTCTAGTTTTCATGTAAAAATGCATTGGAAATGCAATATGCGACATCGTATGGTTGTTTAATAAACAAAATATTTCTCCTCTCTGAAAAATTACGATCGTTAGTTTTTGGTTTACATAAAAGATTAGATAATATGCCATTTAATTTCATGACAACTATATTTTTTATTACTCACCATAGATGGCGATAGTTTAGAAAATATATATTTAACATTTTCCTGAGTAAATCCTGCGATTTTCAAAAGAATTTATATATAGGAACTTAAGACATGTCATTGAAAATGTTCCTGTAAAATTTCATGAAAATTGGTCGAATACAATTTATGATATTTGACTTCAAAGATGGCTATATTTTAATTTTCTGGTTTCCTTGTAAAAATTGATTGACAAACAGCTAATAGTAGCAGCATGAACTTTGTTTTAACTGAAAACGAGAAAAGAGCCTTTTAAAAATTAGTATATACAATTTCAAAAAAATTGGAGAGGTGTTTTCTGAGATATTTGTCTTCAAAGAAAGAATAACTTCATTTTAGATTTAGCGTATTGTGCGACATCTTACGGTTGGTTAATAAACTAAATATTTCTTCTCTTAAAAAAAGTTACTGGCGTTAATTTTTGGTTTGGCATAAAAAGTAAGTAATATGCCAGCTTTTTTCAAGAAAATTTAATATTTTTTAGTCCCCTCAGATGGCAATCGTCCAGAAAATATATATTTAACATTTAACAGACTAAAACCTAAGAATTTTGGAAATCTTAAAATATAGGAACTTAGAACATGCAACAAAAATTTAGCCTTGAAAGTCGTCGAAATTTCCTCCATAAATAGCTTGTAAGTCAAAAATTATTAGTAGAATAGCTTCTGAGTAATTTAACAACAAAATATTAGAAGAATAATTTTCATATTTGATATGATTTATCCATTTTGCCACGTCTAGCGTTTGCGGAATTAACTAATTATTTCTTATCTCAAAAATATATTATCACTTGAGAGATAATTTGATGTACATGACCATCAAATTATCTGTCAATTAAAACATTCGTATTTTTATACCTATTTTATTCCTATTTTTATTCTACATAGATGGCAGTAGTTTACCAATTAAATATTTGCAGTTTTTCGAGTAACATATTAATATTTCTGAAAATTTAAATTGCTAGTGACCTAGGACAAGTCATGTATAATGTCTAAATAAAATTTCATGAAAATTGATCGAACACATTCTGAGATAATCGGCATCAAAAAATTAAAAAATAAATATATTCAATTTTGTATTGATTACGAACATCTAACGACATCTAATGGATGCTTAGATAATTATTTTTTCTAATAAGAAATTGAAGTAATAATAATGTAGAAAGTCCAATTATAATCTCATTTAATCAACTTCCTAAAGATCACCCACTTTTACATTAAACACATTAATCAATTACCTGTCAAATAAGCTTAGAATTCTAATATAATTTCAATAATCGAATAAAACCGGACACATCTTGACGACGCGCCTTGTTATTCATACTCTAATTTCAATTTAAATTAATCTAAACATTTTATACCTCCCTTCAGCTCTTCCATCGTCGTCAACTCCTCTAATATATTCACATACAGTTCACTTAAAATGTTCCTTTCTTTCGTTTTTCATTCGCTTGAGGGCGAACACATTATAACCAATTCCTTGTAAGATTTTACAGCGCGATAGGCGGAAGGCAATAAATACGCCGAGTGGATTGAGTGACAATGCAGGTTATTGCAATAATCACTGCCGACCGACGCAGCAGCGTTGGTTCTGATTTAGTGCTGGCCAGCATATTACTCCAGATGAACTTCTTCTTTTCGTTTGCACGAGCTACAGCACAACATCGCCGGATGCAGAACCGTTGTTCGTCCGGTTGATGTTGAATCGTCTACGGGTACCTGCTGCATGCCTGCTGGAATAACGAGTTCTTCGATCTTTGCACATTACGTGTTACATGTTACCAATGTGTACCTATGTTCACTGTGTGCATATGTGAGTGTGTACCAGTGTGTATGCACGCTGCAGGTTTGTGTGGCCGCTCTTGTTCTTGAGATATGCAACATTTGCGACTGCTTTGCCGTTTGTATAAGCAAATAAGCCAAAACCGTCGGTCAAGGCGGGTCAATCAGGCCATTGGCCGTTTCCTGCATTCGTGCATTCGTGCTCGAGTTTATTTCTATCTCTTTGCCGTGAAATTTACGTTTATTTATTGGTTTTTGATTCAATTTCCTGCGATTTTGATAAGAAAAACTACTTATGTAGGAACTATATATTGGTTTATCCAATAAAAATATTGGCAGAATCGGATTAATTTAACATATTCTCGAAGCCAATTTAATGAACTATAGCGTGAAATTACCTATGATTAGCAATCATTATTGTAAAATAAGTTATTGCCGTTTTAATGACGAATAATAAAATTATGATAACTGACTTTTTTCGAGACGTTTTCTTTTAAAATGGTTTTAAGTCATGTAAATATAAATAACATACATATTCCATGACAGCGTATTAAAGCTACTTCAATTTTCTATGAACAGTATGTTCTAGAAATTAGATAACTTGATTAGATTGATTAGAATTAGAGTTATTGATAATTAAATATTATACATTTCATGTTTTTATTGTGAGATATTATGGGAACTTTTCTGAATAAATGCGTTCCAAGTTACATTTCCATTTATCTATTATTATGTAAGTATATACATATTAAAGCTAATTTAATATGCTTTCAGCCAGTGTTATTACTAATAAGCTAAAATTATTACCAGGATAGTTAAAACTAATTAAACAAATTAATACATAAACTGGCTTTTAAGATTTCTCTGACATTCCTCTAAGAAAGACCTTTCCAGGTCACTTTGAAATTATATAATAAACTAAATTTGACATTTTCTGAAAGCCAATTTAATGTACTATCAAACGTTATCACCTATATCTGGATATCGCCTTTTCAACTTGCCTATCACACGACTTAATGAAAAGATGAATACAATTAACGAGGTAACGTTTGTTACAACTTCCATAAAAGGAGCCGATATACTATATATTATGGGACCTAAAGGGCGTTGTCTGAATACATATATTAAAGCTTGTTTAAAAAGGAACACAATGACGCTATTTGTTTATAATTATCTGATTAGAAATTTATTTTATAATCGAATTAAACGAAAATAATATAAAACTTTGAAAAATTCAACTGTATCAAACGTATGTAATAATGGCCAATAAAAACACTTTCAAATTATATACACTAACACGACCAACATCATTTTCAAGCTAATTTAATTAGCTTTCAGATAGCTTTGTTACCAATAAGTTAAAAGTAGTAGAATATGAGTTATATGCAGCAAAACGTTTATGCAACAAGAAAATTGTTTTCACAGTTGCCATAACTTCAAAAAGAAAATACAATTTAATCTATATACTGAGATATGTAAGGAATAATGTCGTATATCGAATTAAAGCTTATTTAAAAAGGAACAAAATTTCAATGTTTTTCGTTAATTATCCCTTGAAGTATTTATATTATAAACGACTGAAATAAAATTATCAGTAAATTTAAAAAATAGAACAATATCAATCATTTGAAGTAATTACTAATAAAAACAAAAAACAATTTCTGTAACCAAGCATGTCTTATCTCATTTTGAAGCTAATTTGATTAGCTTTCAGATAGGCTTACTACTCTTAAGCTATCATTATTAGAATACAAGTTAGAGGCAGTGAAATATTTATCTAACAAAAATTTAGCCTTGAAATTCGTCGAAATTTCCTCCATAAATCTCTTGTAAGTCACAAATTAATTTCCATAGCGAACAAAAACCGATGTACTTTTAAAGTTAATGTAATATACTTTTAGGAAATTAAATTATTATTGCACAGTCCTCAAATGAATCGGTTTAACCTATTTTAAATTTTTTCAAAGGATTTTGTGAAACCTATCATTAAACCACATTTAAAGAGTTACACAATGATGGTATTTGTTGTAAATTATCTCTTCCGATTTAATCAGATATCAAGAATCAAACAAAACAAAAACATACAAAAAAAAAAACAGAGCAATATAAAATATTTTACATAAGGCCCTATAACTTCATTAAAATTATGCATAACCGCGCAAGGCATACATCATTTTAAAGCTGTTTTAATTGTCTTTATAATGATATATAAAGTTAAATAATATCTACTTAACATCACTGGTCTAAACCACTTTAACCTCCTTCCCATTTCTGAAAGGTAATAAACCTCATAGTCTTATTTTGATATAAAAGTTTTATCGATTATAATAAATTAAGAGCACGAACGCGAATCTGACGTGTGTGCTTTTATAACCAAAACATATTACCAGCACTAAAATATGAAAATTGCAGGTTGGCAAAGCATACACATAGCTGCGCTTTTCTGGCAAGCAAATATTTTATTAGTGCATGTTGCACGTCTCATTGGCACACAAACCGACTACTCATGCTGTGCTATGACTGCATGGTAATTACTTTATTATTTAGAACAAATTTACAGCGGAACCACTACTGCGTGTATTCGTGTGTGTGAGTGTGTTTGAATCGTTCCGCAATAACGGCATAAAATTCGCAATCCACATGCGTTCACCAAATTGCAAACATATTGAAAGGGAAATAGAAATATCCATAATTTTGTAGTTAAAAGTCGAATAATCTTTATAGTGATGTAAATTTGCGATTAGAATGATTTCATGTTGCTTCCCTGTAGTGCTCTCACCATCAATATGAATGTAAATATTGTCTAGTTTTCCCTAAAAAGAAGTCATTTAAACTATATATTAGCTGGTAGAAAGTGGATTATTTAACATCATGTAAAAGCTTCTTTAATGACGGATAAAATTACATGATTTGTTTTATATTATCTCATTTAGAATTTGAGATATGGATGAATAAATCAACAATAACTGAAAACTAAAAGATACCAGCAATATGAAGCATTTGTAATAATGAATAGCATCAACACTAATATATAACATAAATAGCCAGGAGATACACCATTTTAAAGAAAATTTAATTTGCTTTTAGCTAAGCCTGATACCAATAAAATCCGATCATTAGAATAAGAGATATAGCTAATTAAACTTTGACCCGATGTCACGTTCACCGAGAAATTTAGTTCCCAAATTTGTATGGTTGTCAAAAATTGTTATTTAAACGATATTTTAAGATATTTAAAGACTATTATTCGATATCACGTTAAAGCTTATTTAACGAAGATCAAGTCTCCATTATTTGTTTCAACCTACCCCAGTAGAAATTTGACCTATAGAGGAAAAAAGCAACTATAACTGGAAAATCTAGAAAACTCAACTATATCAAACGTTTGCAATAAAACTAGCCACAAGACTAAAAAGTTATAAAAAAAATATAAACTTATAAAATCATATACAGTTTTGTAGGTAATTTAATTAGCTTTCAGTTAGAAATAGTACCAATAAGCTAAAATTATTAAAACATGTGTTATATGTATATGAAAAGGGGTGAGACAAAAATTTAGTTTTCATTTTCAGAAAATATCAATTTAAGCTAAATATTAAGAAATAGAATGAGCACTATCCCATACCATATAGAATACTTAAAGAGTAACTAAATAATCATATTCATTTTTGCATATCACTATTTGAATTTGATTTATGCGGCAATAAATCATCATTAACAGGAAAGTACAGAAATGTAGTCACATCAAATATTTGCAATAAAGGCTCACAACCACAATAACAAATTAGATTATATAACATCACATATATCATTTTCAAGATAGTTTTATTAACTTCCAGCTAGGTCATTTATCAATAAGCACAAATTATTGGAACAGGAGTTATAGCAATTTATACATTTATGTAAAAATTGCTTTGTTTCAGATATGTCGGTACTTCGTCAGAAGAAGGCGGTTAAAGTATATAATAAGTAATATAATGAGGAGTATCCCACAAAATATTAAAGACTATTAAAAGAGGAACAAAATGGCGTCATTTGTTTTAATATATCATTTTTTGAATTCGATTTATTCAGGAATAAAGCAAAAATAACTGAAAACTACAAAAATACATTAATATCAAACATTTGAAATAAAAACACAGAAACAATAACAAATTATATTATCAATCATCACAAATAACATGTTTAGGCAAATTTAATTGGCATTCAGGTAGCCTTATTATTAATAAGCTAACTTTGTGAGTATATGAGTTACAGGCAATTATCAATTGTATAGCAAAAATTCAGTTCTAAAATTCGCCGCAACTTCGGTAGTAAAAACCAATTTAAACTGTATAATCAATATTATATATTACAATATCGTATTGCATATTAAAGCTTATTTAATGGGGAATGAAATAACATTATTCGTTTTAAATCATCACGTTTAGAATTTGAGTTATAGACGAATAAAAGAACAATAACTGAAAACTAAAAAAAAAAACTTAGCAATATCAAACATTTTAAATACAGGCTAGTAACAATACTAATAAATAATATTACCTATCAGTACCCACATCTATTTCAAGCGTATTTAATTGTCTTTCATTTAGTCCTGCTGCCAAAATGCTAACATTATTAGACTATAATTTACATTAACTTAAAGAAATTTGAACACAAGTTTAGTTTTCAACACCTCTATGATATCCTAATGTTTTTGTTCTGTCGTCGTTATTTCCGAACTGAAACGATTTTTCTCAGTTTCAAATTAGAATTTCATGATTTCATGTTATCAAGACTGTGCTTGTGATTGCGATTGGAACACTAATAACGCCTAATAAAGCAATAAAATCGTAGTAACATCAAATGTACGCGATGCCACGTCCACCGAGCCGTCGATATTAAGATATTTATTACACAGAGTCACTCACATCATGTCATTACGTTCGCGTCGCACATTGGCTCTCTATAAACATAAATTAGTGATGGGTAAATAGGCATAATATTAACATCGCTGAGATGTACGTAATTTATGTGCATGATCAAAAGGTATGGCCATAGGTATGACCGTAATTATCTCGGCTACCATGGCGCGAGTGAGAGTGTTTCGAGATTTTTTGATTCGGTTTCTGATCGTGTTAGCAATCATGTTGGTGTGCACTCGAAGTATTTCATCAGCGACTACTGTAAAATGGGAAATGACATTATTTTACAGTAGCTGTAAAATTACAACTGCCCGAATATAATTAAAATTTATTATTACTAGGAAGGACTGCTGTGTCTTTTAATTACATTTATTATTTATATTTTATAGGTTTGTATATATTTTATGGATAGCATAACATTAATTGAGTTTTATATTTTACTAATTCATTTTTGGAGATTCAGTTTTATTGAATGTGCTTTTGCTAATAAAAGTGTTTGTAAAATATGTCTGGAAAATCACATGATTATAAATTGAACATTATATTGTAGCCTTTTAAATTGTCTTTCTACTGATGTGATAGTTGTATACCTAAGTAATATCAAAGTTGAGTTATGAGGACTTTAAATAAGGCATAAAGATAAGTGGGTGATTTTTGCTGATTTTGAACTATAAACAATTGTAACTCAATTTAGAAACAACTTACAATAATGAAATATCAATCATATTGTAGATATTTAAGTAGGCTTTCATATGATATCAGACTTATCCTAAATATAAGGACTGTTTTTTGTTTAAAAGAGCTTAAAGAAGAAAATAATAAAAACCTTTGTTCGATGTTCATTTTTTTAATTTAAAGATATGTTAGGTTAGTTTAGAAATATACCAGGAGAACAAGCTAGACAATATTTCGTAGCTCTTTAAAGCAGCTTTTATTTGATATTACATGTATTTATATGATACATACAGAAATTACGTTCTTAGGGCTTAAACTATAAACTAAAATGAGGCGTATGCAGCAATGACTGTAAATTTTTCTGTAAACCTTGTTAAATCAACGTCTGTAAGTTAGGTTAGAATCATGCTAGGATCATAAATCGTATTTCACCTTGTAGCGAATGAATCAGGCTTTCATATAAAGTTTACTATACTTATCTAATAACAGCGCCACTTAAGTTAATTAGGGCATAAACTGTAATTAACATTTTCATTTCAATTTTTTCATTTTTTCTTTTAAAATATCTATAACTTTAGTTGCCTACCAGATATTGTAATAAATTAATAACCGTTTTGTAGCTTATTAAATTCTCTTTAATATAATACTAAGCTTACCTAAGTCATAAATCTGCAACACACGCAATGGACTCTTTAAGTTGTTAAAAGGTAAAATAAAGACAAAAAGTCCAATCAAAATGTTCTGGCATAAAGTATTCACTTACAATCGTCTTTATAAAACGTGTAAACGTCGAGATACTGCGATAACTTCGTCTGCAGACTATAAATATCAAAAGTTGAGTCATCAACATTACTTAATCCATCTTAACATCAGACGTTAACTCTTTATTTATCGTTTTAAGAATTAATACAGTTCAGGTAAAAAAAAATCAAGATAAATTCTGTACAAAAATACGACAAATGCTAGTTTCTGACGTAAACTGTTAAAAAAATAATAAGCTAGATATACGTAGACTGTCATTAATATATTAGTTTATAAATTAAAGGCAAATAAACATGAAAAAAGACAGAATCACTGAACGAAAGCAATAAAACCCTAAGAAAATTGAATTAATAAATGTAAAACACTCAATTTGCTTGTATTACTATCAATAAATAATGAAGTAATCAACATAGACTTTCACTCATTTTAACGACTTAATTTATTGACAATAATTGCTGTTTATGAGTGCATAATGGAGCAGGTTGATTGTCACATGCTTTATTGAGTGTTAATTTACATAACGTTGACATAGTTGCTTTTTTACGTTATCCAGTCAGTCTCACACTGAAATATTACACAATTTCTAATATAATCTAGTAGTATCTCTAGGTTTATGATCATCTGTTTATGGATATAGCATTTTATCGATTTTTGCCGTTACAGGCAGCAAACGGTATCAAATTTACACTCGTTGCATTATTCCTCGTTATTTTCGAGCGATAAAACACACACGACCGCTTCCTCCGTTCCTCCAACCAACTGTATGCACGCTCGCCTAGTTATTAAGAAATACGTGTATTTTGCATGCGGCTTAAACGGGAATAATTATTGCATGGCGAAACGCCTAGGGATTAGCATTCGACTAGGAGTAGAGAGCCGAATGAGGAAAAGGCCGCGTGTCAAATGATTCATCCGCATATTCACACGCTCTGGATATTCCATGCGATGGGATGAAGAAACGTCGGGTGCAATTTGCCCATGCAACAACATACACGATCAATAATTTCGTTGTATGTGCAACAATTAAGTGCGCATGAGTGGCCACTGCGTTGGCGATTTATTAGCTGTTAATTTAGTGGAATTTACAGAAAATGTTTAGTTTTAATGAAATTTTCGCTTAGTTTTAATCAGTTTCAAAATGTTTGTGATAAATGATAGGCAAATGAGCGTTAAGTGTTTGCTTCATTTTTGCATACACCGCTGCGTTTACGACTCGTGGGCATACAATTTTTAT
>JAODAC010010800.1:0-23874 GCA_027575185.1 Mimaenictus wilsoni
GTGCAGCACGGCGGATACGAATAGATGGAGAGAGCGACGGCGCAAGGCACTTACAACAGTTGGGTGGTCGGAGAGGTAGTTAGAGAGGATGCTAAATGAAGGTATGCCTGTGGAAGAAATGTATAAAAGCATAAAATGAAAGGTAGAGGAGCAGAAGAGGGAGGGAAAGATTAGGGACAGCACATATAATCCTGTCTATAAGGAGTGGCAGGTAACCGGGAAGGTTATAATATGTCATGAGAAGAGATTTGAGGAATGAAGATAAACGTTTAATAGCGAAGGCAAGATGTGGATACGAGGAAAGAAGAAGGAAAACATGGATGCCAGAGGAATATAGAAGGTGTACGATGTGCAATAGGGGGTGGGACACATGGGACCATTTGGTGAACGAATGCAAACGAATAGAGGTGTTGGGAAAAATAGAAGGAAAGGACCCAAGGGCACTGGCGGAATGGTTGTGTGAGACAGGGAAAGGGATAGATTGGATACGGTGGGTGATAGGGGAGAAGGAAAGAAAGAGGCGTGCAGTGTAGAGCAGGCGTGTGCATATTGCAATTGTTGTTTTTTCATTGTTTTTTTTGTATATTTTATTTTAAGTTAAGCTTTTATGTTAATGTTTAAGAAGAAGAAGGAGTATGTCAATAATATGCCAAATGAAGGTTCAATATACTATATCATGTAACAAAACGTCTTTTCCGAAAATGTCGAGTTTTAGGTTTTTCATTTTTTTAAATATTTCCCGTATAGCTAGGATTATAAATCATGCATCAATCGATTCTGCGAGAAAATAGCTTCAAACTCCTTGGACAGTTTTCCATTTGATTACTTAGAACCGATATAATAACCCATAAAAGTTGAGTCTAACATCGACGATGATTTCACTAAGAACTTTCATGAGTTCCTAAGTAATATCGGTTCCAAATAGTTGAATGAAAAACTGCCCAGAGCAGTTTGAAGATATCTTTACGCTGAATCGAGTGTTATATGTTTTATAATCCTAACAGTACGGGAAATATATTTAAAAAATGAAAAACCTAAAACTGGACATTTTCAGAAAAGACGTTTTTTACATGATGTATATCTCAATAATTACCCAACATTTAGGCATAAATGTACGTATCAAAACAAACTATATTTAATGAGTAATCGATCCGTACAAGGATGAGTATTCTGTAACATGCAGATTAGAAAATATTATAGAACAAAGTTTGAATTTCACGTTTTAGTTCCGCATTTTGCCGATACGTGGTACCGGTCCTCTTAAGTTGGCATCTTTAGTGCTTCATGCGCTTCGAAATATGTAAAATAAATCAGTTCTTTTCTTGCATTATTACGAGTGCGCTGCTTACTCTTCTGGTAAATTGAACCTTCTTGAATTAAGCTCCGCGAACTTCCAACTCTCAGGGAAATATTAAAAACCACAAAGAAAATCAAAAAAAGTTGATAAGTCGAAAATAATTAACGAAACACTCAACCATCTTATCAAACATTATTTATGTTTCCCTTGCCACAGTTTATTATTTATTACTATTTTTTCGACAACTGTTATTTATGTTTCTTTTCCACACCCCTCGGAAACCTCACTCGTAAATCAATCTCCCCAACTCTCCACCAAAAATTCCATTAAAAGAAAGTGTGAAAAATCCCACCCATTATTTGTGATTTGCCTAAGAAGTTATCGACACCACAAATATGGATATGAATTTTAAACACATTTGAATAAACTCCAAACAAAAAGGTAATGGAACCGCAAAAAGTACAGCGAGTAAAAGTTCTACGTTTCTTCTTAACGCCGTTTTTTCGCGAAGAGGTTCTTTAACGTCACCTTTTAAAAGCCTGTCAAAATGAATGCAAAAACCTGCGATTATTCATGCATTCATTCAGCCATCTGACAATACGCCTAACACGTTAATTTTTCACTTGATTTTATCTTAACTTCGGCTGCGATTTCGTGACGTAACTTAAGTCGATTTATATCGCGCTATTATTAACCTATGTTGGCGCAAATGAAACTTTGCACTTTCAGCCAACTTTCAGCCCAAGTGTTTCGCGTCAATTATGATTTATCTGTTGTGGCGGGTGGAACTTTAAGTTTCCAGTTTCATAGTCTCGTCTTTTTTGGTAATATTTCTGTGGTTTCTACCGTAAAATTCAGGAGGGCAGAAATGAGAGCCTTGGAATTCTCAAGGCAGATTTAAGCTTTCTTTTTAAATTTTAGATTTGGTAATATCGTATTTTATGCTTGAATATAAGGTGAATATACTCGTATGACTATACATATAAGGTGCCTTTGTATGTTGGCTGTCATATAGTATCATTCTGTGTGAAGTTTAATAGTATCAGTTGGCACAAAAGAGATTTGATCGTGAGTGAAGAAATGTGTATAATGCGAAGGAATATAAAAAAAAAACGCGCGTTTTCAGATATAAATTACACTGACAGTGATGATTTACTTTTCGACAGGGGTTATTTTTATATATCATGCGGGATAACATGAAATTATTACGCCTCATATTTCATTCTGATATTTCTTGATTTTTTATCGGAAACTATAGACTTGTTCGTTTATTTTTTTCGACGAAAGATTTTTCTTAATTTTAAAGTTAATTTAATATAAATTTTATTAAAATTGCTGAACTGTGAAGAACAATTATGACTAAAGTTGTGAGAGAATAATGATTTTCCTCATAAACTTAATTATAGTAGCCTGCAAAATGCAAAATCTGTAATATATATTAATATACTGTATTAATATATCGACTACGAACATATGGTTATTTTCAATGTCGCACTAGAGATTTCAAACTCGTACTAGAGAAAAAAAAAAGATAAATCAAGGGGTAGAAAAGTGACCATCTGTAATAATTCATGAGTTATAGCGAGCACCATGTGAATGCGCATGCGTGAGTTTGCTGGCAGTATACTCACGCATGCGCATTCACATGGTTGTGATTAGTTGTACCACCAGACAAAGTAGCACATATATACATATCACATATTTCATATTTATAAGGATTTCAGACCATATCTAGATGGACGCGGTACCGGTTTTGATTATTACCGGTTTGCTTCTAAAGTTTTTACTGAATTATTATTTTCATCAAAAGTTTTTACTAAAACCATTTGACCCACTAGTGAGGATACCCGTTCTAATATTACGTCCCATGAACGCAATATGACGTTTGGGGTGCCCTAAATAACATCGGGAGGGAGGCGCTGCGCCACCATGGCACCGTGGTACGTGCAGGACTCTGTCTATTTCTCCTCTGCTGAGTTGTCAAGAATACTTGTGTTTTTCTCTTGTTATTGTGTGTTCATCTTGTCGTTGTAATAAAGTCTTTGCGGTGTCCTACATCGTGGGTTTTAACTTTCTCGTGAGGAGGTGTGTTAAGGTAAAGCTTGTGTCCCGGAACTCAAGGAACTTAGCAAAAGATTCAGTTAAGTCTGGTCCCGTGCAATCCCAGGGAAATAAATTAATATAGTTCATGGAGTCTGCTGTCGGTTGTTGACAAAACATGTTTATAATAGTTAGAAACGTTAAGTCACTTAATACTTTAGATGTTTTAATAGTTAGAAACGTTAAGTCACTTAATACTTTAGATGTTTTACTTATTTATTTAAATTTCGTACCATAAATATTTCGCCTATGCGGCATCATCAGGTACTGAACCTGATGATGCCAGTACTTGATGATGCCATTTCTTTCGCTGTTGCTGTTGTTATCCCTCTGTGATGCAGTATTCTTTCAATATCCTCGTCCCAGGTTCTTCTGGGCCTACCGCGTCTTCTTTTTCCCTGGATTCTTGCCTCCCATATTTTCTTTGTTTGCCTGTCCCTGTGCATTCGGAGCAAGTGCCCCCACCAGTCTAATTGCCTTTCTTCGATGTACTCTTCTATGCTCTATATTTGGAGTTCTTGCCTAATTATTGCGCTTCTGATTTTGTCCATTTTCGTGACCCCGTAGCTCCGTCTAAGATATTTCATCTCTACTGCTATATGTATTGTATGAAATTTAAATAAACCAGTAAAACACCTAAAGTATTAAGTGACTTAACGTTTCTAACAATTAAAATAAATTAATGTTTTAAAAACCGCGACACCAATAGATAGAAAGCTTACATACCCTGCCTGATCTATTTTAAAACAAATCTGCGTCCATTTATCAATTTTTAGTAATAATCTCTAACAGTTTGAAAGGCAGCAATAAATTTTTCGAAAAAAAAAAACGTAAATCTTCCCTGTAAAGGATAAATGTTTGATTCTTAAACATAAAAAATATTACTTTTTGGATTTATATAGATCGATAAAAAAATTAAAAAGTCTTTAGTCATGCTGAAACTCTATAATTAAACTGACTCTGCAAATCTACTTACAAACCCACCATTTTCCACCTAAACTTTCACAAGGTTACTAAAAACATACTCGGTAATTTACCAGAGATTCCCCAGCTATGATAGTCTCACATACAAGTCTAGAGCAATTTGTTTTGATTAATTAACAATTGTGCCAGCCGACCCAAGAGATATTACCCACTACCCACAGACAAAAGAACAAAAGCTGCATAGTTTCACGCTCACCTCTGGTTTGAGGTAAATTAAAGGGTTAAACGTGTGAACGCTGAGGATTTATTTCGGCAGAATGGAGCATCCGGTTGTTAAATTCGTTAAAACACCATTTACATCTATTATTTTACCTTATAAGGGCTGCCACAATCATTAAAATAAGTACAACTATTTCTCTGCATGATAAGTAAAATAATAGACCGACTAAAGAATGGGGGACGGAAATAAATTGTAGTCCATTTTGCATAACAAACACTGGGTGAATGTTTAGGGCTAGTTATCATGCAAGAAGGACAGGCCTATAATTGGCTTAGTTACTATTTGTTTGCCAGGCCAGGGCCTAGGCAAGAAAAAACATTATTCACCTGTTTCTCCTGCAAACTGGATGATATACAACGAGGTTAATGGTGGCATTTTTAGTGCTTATTTTATGGAAAAGTTTAATAAAATTTTTATTAATTTATATTAATTTTTAATATATTTTTATAAGTATATGAAATAACACACAAATTTGGTATCCGCACCGAGACACTGGTACACATGAGGTAATAAGAATTACGGACATGATCAAAATGTTTAATGAATATTTTAAAAATTGCTGTAAAATCATCTTTCGTTTTAATTTTCGAGTGTCATTAAGTTACCAATGACACTCGAAAATGTGACTGTTATGAATTGACTCACAGCATACCACTGGCAATTCTGTTAAACAAAGGATAAATTAGGCAACTTCTTATACGTAGGTTAACCTTTTAACTAATATCATTAAGAGTATACCACCAAATGAACAATAATATATCTCATCCCAAACCCTTGAATAACCTCTAAAAAACCAAGCTTCATCTAAGACCTCATTTTAATCCTGATTACCAATCAATTCCAGTATCGTATCAAAACCACTCTGAATAAATCAATGCCAAATAACATAATCCCCATTTAAAATCACTAAAAGAGCAATTAAATCCAACTTTTTTGACATTGTAAAGTCAAGTAACAAATTGCACGATTACTACTGAGGATTGCAGAGCAATCCTATCTCTTCAAGTCTTGTGGTACCATTTACTTAACCCTCAAAGGAGGATTGCGGCTTAAAGATTTAAAAGAACGTGCCGGTGAACGAAAGTAAACCCAATTAATTACCTTGCAAGAACGGCAGAAGTTTGCACATAACTTCACCGAAGACGAAGTCTCGGAGCAGGGCACCGATGAGCGTGAACGGCATGCAGAGAACGCCAAGCAGCAGGTCGGAGACGGCCAAATTCAGCAGGAAAAGATTGGTAATCGTACGCATACGCTGGTTCTGCACCTGTAGGGCAACAAAATGAGAAAATCAAACGATTTTGAAATATTCGATCTACATTCATATTTCATTCATATTTCCTTGAAGTTGAGATCAAACAGTTTAATTAACCAAAAAAAAACATAATTAAATAATAATAATATCAGATATTTTAATGTCTATCGACCTCTGTGAGTCTTTGCGACATGGATATGTTTTATTTGTATGTTTTTTTTTTGTATTGTTGTTATTTACAAGTATGTTTTGTGTTTATACAATTGTTTGTTGCTTTGTGTGAGTTGATGATGTATATGTGGTTGTGGTTGAGAGTAGTTCTCGCAGTGAATTGCAGGTGTCAGTAGAGTGATGTATGAAGTTGGATGTTGCGTTTGAAGTTGAGAGTTTGAAGTAGTGTGCATGTTTGCATAGGTGTGCGTACGTGGTTGAGTGTGTGAAAACTAATCACACTATGGGATGCCCGCCCCGAGGACTCGAACCTCGTCCGCTGGCGTGATACGTTAAGGTGCCTCCCACTAAGCTACCCGGACGGGCCATAATAAAATTTCTTTTAATTTAAGGAAATCACAAGGATGCAAATGAGGAGGATGAAAAGGAAGTTAATTAAATATTAAAATAACATAGATATGTTAAAATTTGCATATTTTGTGGTTGGACTGCTGTAGGAATATACATAATTATTCTAACGAAGCTGGATACACGGGCCTACAGAAGACAATTTGGTTATGAATATTAAATTTAACCTCACGTGGACTAAAATAAAATATGTCAAGGAAGTGGATTAACCCGTGGTTTCTATTATGTTAATCTACAGGTTTTAAATCCCTGGATTATCTGATAGAAATGGGTTTATATCAATGACAAAAGAAATTTAATATTTTAATTCAGTCAGTTTAATTCATATTAATGTTAATCCTAAATTTCAGTTTTTGGCAGAGGGATAATTTAATAAAAGTATTTAAATATTCATAAAATAGGATAAATTCAATTTTCAGTAAGGTAATCCCAAAGGATATAACCTTAAATCATCACATTATGGAGGGTTCATAGTTACCCGTTAAACTAGGCTCAAATCACGTTCATTGAAGAAATGCTCGTGAAAAAGTAGATAAATATTTGTTTTATTAACGTTTTCGTTACGTAGATAATGACATTTCGAATAGAATGCCAAATAACCTAGGAAGTCTTGCGAGGAATAAGGAGTCTCTTTGTTTAGAAAAAAAAAAGTTTTTGCTAAGAGGCTTTCAGGGAGGATATTAGGTAAATCCGACTCTTGTTATATTTCTTTCTTGTAGTCATAGAGTTTTCTAGCAAAATGTTTAAAAATTAATTTAATTACAGTCATTTAACTACAGATTGTTTTAATAAATCCTAACGAATCTTAGTTTTAATTCTATATACAGTAAATATGCATTGATTAAGTAAGTGTTCATGTGAAAAGGATGGAGGTGATACGCATCGCATACTGGATCAAGGAGCAATATTCCAACAAAATCAGGCCGGCCTATAGGTCCCCTTAAAAGATGAGCCGAGTCATAGACGTCAAAGTCCCAAGAAATGTGAATCATGTAATATAAACAGGCGCATGCATAACAAAAAGTATGAGGAAGCGGAGGAGCAACTTAGTAGAGCATAATGGCGATCAGGGGGCTGGCAATGTACGAAGGTGCTGAATGTTGTCCTGAATACTTCATTTTCTTTAGACTAAAGTTTTCACTCAGGCAGCCTCACTCAGGCAGCCTCACTCAGGCAGCCTCACTCAGGCAGCCTCACTCAGGCAGCCTCACTCAGCCGACCTCACTCAGGCAGCCTCACTCAAGCAGCCTCACTCAGCTAGCCTCACTCAAACGACCCCACTCAGCCAGCCTCACTCAGCCAGCCTCACTCAGGCAGCATCACTCAGCTAGCCTCACTCAAACGATCCCACCCAGCCAGCCTCACTCAACCGACCCCACTCAGGCAGCCTCACTCAGCCGACCTCACTCAGCCAGCCTCACTCAGGCAGTCTCACTCAAGCAGCCTCACTCAGCTAGCCTCACTCAAACGACCCCACTCAGACAGCCTCACTCAGCCAGCCTCACTCAGGCAGCCTCACTCAACCGACCCCACTCAGGCAGCCTCACTCAGCCAGCCTCATTCAGCCGACCTCACTCAGCCAGCCTCACTCAGGCAGCTTCTCTCAGGCAGCCTCACTCAGGTTTATAATAATAATTCGTTTTTGATGACGTTTCCGTACTACAATCCTTGCTGTCTTGGATATGGATATGCATGATGTGAATTAAATTAATCGGGTCAAAACCTATTCTTCCAGATTAAGCGGTAATGCTGATAAATTTTCGACTAAAATCATTTTTAAATTAAAAAAATAATAATAAACGCTACAATATAACCTTCACTGTACTGATAAACATATAAACACGAACAAGCAACCTTGAAAGTAAAAACTAATGACACAAAAAACGTTCCAGATTGAAATTAATTGGAGATTATCCAGTAATGGTTCTTGCAGCTCGTTCTAGAATAGCCTGCCATTGAAAATTCCAATTCGACATGAAATATGCATCGCTGTATCACGTGATGGAACGAGCTTAGCCGCCATTACAATTCACAATCAGCGCACGAAGACAACCACTCTCATTTCGCAACACCCCGTCCGCCCCCTCGAAACCAGTCGGGGACGGTTGTGGGGGCGCTCTAAAAAAGGCTAGTGGTGTGGCACTGGCATGGCGTGGGCATCAAATTCACAAACGTACCTCACGCAAAAGGGCATCAAATCTATCCGTCCGTTGGGTTGCGTTGGTGGCATATGAAAAACTCGTTTGCGAATGCGAATCATTCCCACCCCCTCAAACCCCCGAAAACATGGCTAAATCCAAATCCAAAATGCGTCAGACATCAGACGTTCCTCGGTGTTATAAATCTCTATTCTAATCGAACCTAATCTCACCAAAACCGTTCAAGCTAACCTAAAAATCAAACACTTTTAGAGGTTTTCGATGGTTTTTATCGCCACAAATTGGTGGCAAATGCGTTATTTTGTTTTTGTTGCGTGGATTTATAAGTGGCGGCTGCGTATCTATTTTTTTTGTTTACTCACTGGCGTTTTAATGGCCACGTAAAGCTTTCTCGTAATTAGGCTGAAATTGAACGTAATATATTGAAATCTGCGCGCATTATTCACACACCTGACTGAATTTATCAAGGCGATGGGGCATTTCGGTTTTAGAATAAGAATTTCAATGCGATTGTAAATAATGAAGAGTTTTTGCGTGGGCGGCTGCGAGGGTGGGTTTTGGCGAGTGCTGGGAAATAAATTTGATTGCTTAATGAAGGCGTTGGGAAAAGGTGGAACGCACGTTGCATCGCAATCTCGACGGAATGAGATTCTTAAGACTCGAAAGATGGAGAACGTTTCAAATTAAGAGAGTTTCATTCTAATAGTGTGGTAATTCCATAAAAACTTTACAGCAGTAGTAGACTTTCATTTATAACTTTTTAAATGAAAGGAAGGGAAAGGAAATGAAAGAAAGAGAAACAAGGACTTCAACTACTATTTTCTCTGAATAGCAATAAAAAAGATTGAAATAGGAAGTTCTAGGACATGGAAATGAAATTAAGGTATCTATTATTAATAAGTTAACTATTGGAACGAATTTCTGCAATATTTTCCTTTAAATTATTCGTTTTAAATTTGAGAGAATAAGTTTAAGATTTCCTCTGGTAAACAATTCTCAGGAAACTTCACAAGTTTATAATTTTTCAATGCAGCAAAAGTTCAAGCCTTGCGCTCCGAGTTTCTTTCAACATTTCTGAACCCCTGAATCCCCTGATCTTCTCCCATAATTCTTTTCGATTTTCCACCGCCCCTCCATCTATTTTCATTTCTAGAATGTCTTTCCTGACCTCCTTGATTCATGATTATGATTCTCTCCTCATTCTTCTCTTCCAGTACTTCTTTCTTTCTCCATGCTGTTTCTTCCTTTCTTCTGTTCATTTTGCTTCAGCCTTCTTTTTTTCCTTTTCATGGAACCTCCCGAATCCCCCGATCTTCTCCCTTAATTCCTTTTTATTTTCCACCACCCCTCCATCTATTTTCATTTCTAACATGTCTTTCCTGACCTCCTTGACCCATGATTATGTTTCTCTCCTAATTCTTCTCTTCCAGTACTTCTTTCTTTCTCCATGCTGTTTCTTCCTTTCTTCTATCTATTTTGCTCCAGCCTTCTTTTTTCCCTTTTCTTGGGAACCCCCGAGTCCTTTGATCTTCTCCCTTAATTATTTTGTATTCTCCACCGCCCCTTCATCTAGTTTCATTTATAGCATGTCTTTTCTGACCTCCTTGGTCCATGATTATGTTTCTCTCCTCATTCTTCTCTTCCAGTACTCCATTCTTTCTCCATGATGTTTCTTTCTTTCTTTGGTCTATTTTGCTCCAGTCTTCTTTGGTTCCTTTTCGTGGAACCCCACGAATCCCTTGATCTTCTCGCTTAATTATTTTCTACTCTCCACATCCCCCCAACTATATTCATTTCTAGCATGTCTTTCCTGACCTCCTTGATCCATGATTATCTTTCTCTCCTCATTTTTCTCTTATAGTACTTCATTCTTTCTCTATGCTGTCTCTTCCTTTCTTCTTTCCATTTTGCTCTATCCTTCTTTTTCCCTTTTCTTTGAAACCCCGAATCCCCTGATCTTCTCCCTTAATTCTAGCATGTCTTTCCTGACCTCCTTGATCCATGATTATGTTTCTCTCCTCATTCTTCTCTTCCAGTACTCCATTCTTCCTCCATGCTGTTTCTTTCTTTTTTCTGTCCATTTTGTACCAGTGTTCTTTTGTTCCTTTTTTTGAGAACCCCCAAATCCCCTGATCTTCTCCCTTAATTATTCTCTATTCTCCACCTCCCCTCCATCTACTTTCATTTCTAGTATGTCTTTCCTGAACTCCTTAATCCATGTTAGCTGTGTTTTTGGGGTTTTTGCTGTAAGTAGTTGAATAGTTTCTTTGTGAGTCTTCCTTCGATCATTATTTCCATGTGTTCGTAGGAGGTTATTCTTCTTTTCCTCACCGTGTCTTATATTTTCTCTATCTTTGGGTAGATCTCTCTATTGCTTCTCAGTTTCCATGTTTCCTCATCATACTTTGGTCCAAGGATTTTTCGTATAAATTTCTTTCCTTTTTTTCTACCTCCTCTAACTATCTGTCCGTGTTTAGTGTAAGGCATCCTGAGGTGTATAGGTCCTTTATTCATTTCATTATTAATTTTCTCAAAAGCGAAAGCAAGGAAGCCGTATTAATTTTATCGGTGCGCATTGTGATAAAATCAACAAATATAGTATACTGCACAACGAACATGAAATGTAAACATTGTTGACGAATATAATAAGTCATGCGGGTGAATAATGTGCATTCCAAGCGAGTTATAAACTTCACTATTTACGCGGTTGACGCTGTTTTTAATATCCTTAAGATATTTCCCGGTGTTGCACGGGACCTGACTCAACAGGATCTTCTTAGTTGGACAAGTTCCAAGTACCGCCGCGCCGCGTCGCAAAACGCGCATCACACTTGCACAACACCTTCACCAGGCAGTAGGGGTTTATACGGCGAACACTATAAACGAAGATTACCGCTTTAACCATGGAATGAACTTATCTATTGTTTCAAGTGGTTGGCTTTGTGTAAACCACAAATAAAGACGAATTAACTATGAAAGAAGAAACATTGCCAGTGGTGTACACGTGAAATCTTATGGTTAGTCGTGTTTGGTGTTGATACATTTTGACATCTGGACAAACTGTTTAGTACGAGATATACAGTTTAGGAATACCAGTAAAACTCTGAATTATCAGCAGTAATTTATTCTGGTTGGATACTCTTCTGGGAATTGACTATAACCAACTTTGACCTATATTAAAATAAATCCTCAAACTATTCACTCTCCATAGGGACTAATTTTTAACCCAACCCCAAATGAAAAATGTTGACTCACAATCCAACAAAAAAGGAATTAAACGCTCCGTGATCCTTTTGTATAAAGTCGATTTATATTAATGTCGGTCAATTAAACAATAAATTATGAAAATGCGTTCGCCTATTGTTTAGCTACAAGAATAGCCTTAGAAAGACTACGAAAAAAGCAGCTACATTGTCGACGAGCGGCCCCCAACCTCCCCGAAGGCTGTTTACCAAGCTCGGAGCGAAGCTCTCTGACCCGTTGTCAAACGCCATCGCCAATCTTACGAAAGCGAAAGTGAAGCAATTTCGAGAGCCGTGTCTAAGACACGGCCTGCAGATGGGTTCGACGCGATTAAGTCTGCCTTTTGCGCCGATGATTACGTCGGCCGTAATCCGATATGTACGTCGACATTAGCGCGGCGAGAAGGGTTTCGCCAGGCAAGTGGTGAAATTGAATCGAAATTCATTTAAATTCGCGCGCTGGAAGATTTGCGAAAAACTAGCACGTAGACCCGAGCTGAAAATAAATTTAGTTCCCAAAAAAACGATGAAATTAATGCGGGGGCCATGCATAATTCATGTGCGGAATGCACTTTTGCTTTTCGAGTTCTTTTTTCGATTTGTACATGGGTTTCGGTTGTACATGGGAATCGAATTTGAACGAGAATTTTTATGATAATATTGTCGATCAAAACCTTGCGACAAAAACTGCCAGAGAAACGCCTTCATGCGCGTGCTGTAATTTTTCCCCGGAATTCGGACTCGCTATCTTGCAGTTGAGAATGGTGTCTAAATTTACGATGTGGATTACCTCAGGAATATTTCTTTAAAGTGCTCGAGAATATGAAACATTTTTCATTGTATATGTTGTACGGCTGTCTTTTTAAAATTGAATTTCCTGGAAACGT
This sequence comes from Mimaenictus wilsoni, assembly GCA_027575185.1. NCBI lineage: Eukaryota > Metazoa > Arthropoda > Insecta > Coleoptera > Staphylinidae > Mimaenictus > Mimaenictus wilsoni. Next base: position 12,724 of record JAODAC010010800.1, read on the forward strand.
GTTAATACATTTTCTTTTTACAAGAAAGATATTTATTTAAACATTTTTAAAACTGAACGCGGAATACCAAAGAAAAAATCTATTTTGCTATTCATTGTTTACAAGTATGACAAATTGCCTTCGGGTCGTGCTGCATTTCATACGAGTTGGACACTATAAGTTTTCTACGACCATGATTGAAAATCAAAATGAGTAGATTTTGTTTTCTGGTATCGGTATGTTTACTGTCAAAATTTACAGGTTATTTGCAATCGTAAGAGCTCGCGAGTGCTGTTCGCGACTGCTACGAGCAAGCCACGGCGGCAGCGTGTGCCTCGCTCTCAGCCATGATACTACTATGAACACATTACAAAGCAAATGAATAATATCCCAGAAAAAATGCATAAACGGAATTGATCTGTGAGTCTTTGATTATATTTCCATCTAGGTTTCTACAAATGAAATGATGTATTATTTTTATCAGTGCGCGTTGTGATAAAATCAAAAGATATAGAATACTATACCATGAAAATGCGAATGCGAGAATGCGAAGGAATAACGTGCATTCCATAAACTGAGTTGTAAACTGCATTTCCTTCGCAATTATCGCGGTGTTTAATATCATTGATTTATTTTCCGCTTATGCGCGGGACCTGACTCAACAGGATCTTTTATACTAAGTTCCTTGGGTGACGAGACTGGGGGTGACGAGACTAGACAGAATGAGGAACGACGATATAAGAAAAGAAACGGAAATAGAAGGGATTGAGAAACATATTGAAAGTAAACAATTGCAATGGTAGGGACACATGATGAGAATGGATAGAGAGCAACAAACGAAAGAGATGAGAAAGGCCAAGGATGACTTGGGATAGAAAAATTGGACCCTATAAGTTTTCTACGACTATAATTGAAAATCAAAATGAGTAGATTTTGTTCTCTGATATCGGTATGTTTACAGGAAAAATTAACATGTTGATTGCAATCGTATGGGCTTGCGGCTGCTACGAGCAAACTGCCGCGGCAGCGTGCGCCTCGCCCTCAGCTATGATACTACTATGAACACATTACAAAGCAAATGAATAATATCCCAGAAAAAATGCATAAACAGAATTGATCTGTGAGTCTTTGATTATATTTCCATCTAGGTTTCTACAAATGAAATGATGTATTATTTTTATCAGTGCGCGTTGTGATAAAATCAAAAGATATAGAATACTATACCATGAAAATGCGAATGCGAGAATGCGAAGGAATAACGTGCATTCCATAAACTGAGTTGTAAACTGCATTTCCTTCGCAATTATCGCGGTGTTTAATATCATTGATTTATTTTCCGCTTATGCGCGGGACCTGACTCAACAGGATCTTTTATACTAAGTTCCTTGGGTGACGAGACTGGGGGTGACGAGACTAGACAGAATGAGGAAGGATGATATAAGAAACCAGACGGAAATAGAAGGGACTGAGAAACATATTGAAAGTAAACAACGGCAATGGTGGGGACATATGATGAGAATGGATAGAGAGCAACAAACGAAGAAAGTATGGCAGTCGAGAATGGGAGGGAAAAAGAGAAGAGGAAGGCCAAGGATGACTTGGGATAGAAAAATTGGACCCTATAAGTTTTCTACGACTACAGTTGAAAATCAAAATGAGTAGATTTTGTCCTATGGTATCGGTATGTTTACTGCAAAAATGTACATGTTGATTGCAATCGTATGGGCTCACGACTGCTACGAGCAAACCGCCGCGGCAGCGTGCGCCTTGCTCTCAGCTATGATACTACTATGAACGCATTGCGATGGGAAAGCAACAATAAAGGTCTGCGGACCTGATGGTTGATTCCTGACGTAAAAAATGGGCAGAAACACGCTGATTGCGACTTCTGGTTAACACAGATCCTCCCTGGACATGGCGTTTTCCGATCATACTTATTTAAAATCAGTCAAGTCCACTGTAACCATTTTGTCCCTGATAGTCCAAAGCACACGCTGATGGAGTGCCTGGAATGAAAATAGAGAAGTCCTGCGACAAGCTGCTGAATGCGAAATATGCTCTGAAATCCTTGGTGAAAAAATAATTACTAATCGAGCAGCGTTGGAAGCCCTGGTGGAGTTTAGCAGAGGGGTTCTATCGCGAAAACATAGCGTGGAGACTGCTCTGGGAAGATATAGCGTAGTTGCCTGACGTAATGCGAATTTCGCGGTTCCGGGTTACTTCTAATATGGCGTACTCATGTACATATATGTGTTTATTTATTATGTAATTATTTATTATAAATATTATTGCTGTTATCTGAATTATTATGCCAATATAAGTATTAAACAAAACTATGAACACATTACAAAGCCAATGAATAATATCCCAGACAGACAAAGAAATGAAGGAAGAAAATTTGAACCTCAAACTCCTGTACTATGCATGTATTAAATGTAAATATCAGCAGAGCATTTGGAAAATCATAATAAATTAAATAAGATGAAATATCAAAGAATAACTCACACTTTTTGCAGTTTCTCCAAGATATAGCTAAGAAAACGTCAATTTTCCTCTATTTTATCACGTATTTCGTCGTAATCAGAGCTTTCAAGTCGTCATGTTACATTTTTACGCGTGCTTGTTAGCCGATAGTTTAGTGGTGCTTTCACGTGCATTAAAAGTGGTCAAAAAGCAAACACCGTTAACGATGCCCCACGTGTTTTTTTTTTGTACGAAAGCAATCGTTAAATAACGAACGATCGCAGACGGGCGCACATTACTAATATTACAACTTTATTAGACCCACCTCATAGAGGATGGCAGCAGAAATACAACCACAGGTATATTTCACCCGTCTCGCAAACCAGACCCCGAATTTACCCTCAGGATTTTCTCCCCGCGAATTTGCCGCAAACATGCGAAATTACTCTGCGTATTGTGCTTTTCGGATGACTGACAAATGCTCAACGACGCACCGTCGCAATCCTGTACTACATTCTTATTTTTAGAATTACAAAATTCTAATAATCTGATTGTGAGTAATGGAAGGTATGACGAACATTTTCACAGAATTGTTGTGTTTGTTTGTGGGGTTTGTAAAAACAGGTACATATCATTCAATCAATCTATTGTTTAACATTTTGCGTGTAGTGTCACTTGGAAATCCATTCGTTGAGTGTAATCACTCAAATTGGAGACGTCTGGATATGAAAGATAAAAAATGAAACACATGAAATAAACTTATAATAATAATAATCTCGAAATAAAATGTATCTGAACTTACATGGAGGAGACACGAAATTGACCTTACGGATTTTTTTATATAAAATATACCTAAATTTAAAAGTGCATAACTACAAATATTTAAGCAATTTCACAATTTCGATCTCGCAAGAGTGTTTACAATCTAATTAACTATAATTATGCCATTTTTCGTTATCGTATTCCAATTTAAAACATCTTAAAACGGTAAGAACCTAAATTAAATGCCCAAAAATTACTTTCTAAATTTATATAAAATATACCTAAATTTAAAAGCGCATAACTACAAATATTTAAGCAATTTCACAATTTCGATCTCGCGAGAGTGTTTACTATCTAATTAACTATAATTAAGCTATTTTTCGTAGTCGTATTCCAATTTAAAATATCTTAAAACGGTAAAAATCTAAATTAAATGCCCAAAAATTACTTTATAAATTTATAAATTATCAAAATTTAAAATCTCATAATTTCAAAAATATAAATAATTTCAAAATTCTTGTCTCGTCACTGGCTTTATAAGTTAATTAACTATAATTAGGATCGTTTTGGTCCTGTTTTCTATTAGTAACCAACATAAAACTACAAGAATACACAGTGAGTACCCAAGCAATTACTAAAATTTTTGAGAAATATACCTACATTTAAAAGCGCATAACTACAAATATTTAAGCCATTTCACAATTTCGATTTCACGAGAGTGTTTACTATCTAATTAACTATAATTAAGCCATTTTTCGTTGTCGTATTCTAATTTAAAACATCTTAAAACGGTAAAAATCTAAATTAAATGCCCAAAAATTACTTTCTAAATTTATATAAAATATATCTAAATTTAAAAGCGCAAAACTACAAATATTTAAGCAATTTCACAATTTCGATCTCGCGAGAGTATTTACTATCTAATTAACTATAATTAAGCCATTTTTTGTTGTCGTACTCTAATTTAAAACATCTTAAAACGGTAAAAATCTAAATTAAATACCCAAAAATTACTTTATAAATTTATAAATCAACAAAATTTAAAAGCTCATAATTTCAAAAATATAAATAATTTCGAAATTCTGATCTCGTCACTGTCTTTATAAGTTAATTAACTATAATTAGAGTCGTTTTGATCCAGTTTTCTATTAATAACCAACAGATAACTACAATAAAACACAGTGAGAACATAATGATAACATTAGTGAGTTATCATTACAAAGGATTTTGAAAAATTAGTTTCTTTCCATCCATCTCGTCCCAAGCCTTCACGTCAGGACATCCACCTATGAGTTCAGGAGGATCCTTCGGTTTCCCAGAGGTTCTGCCACGCCACAGTGTTTCTTGGAGTACTACTGCCCATACTCTTTTAGGGGACTGTCAGACCGCCGACTTCGCCTCGCCTCGCTTTGTGATTTCCTTTGTCTGACTCATGTATTAAAAGGAGATCGGTTGTTTCTTCGAGTTACTTCATCTCGTTTTAAGTATATTCGTCAGACAAGGATAGCCATAGAAGCCCGAAGCCGAAGTCGGCGGTCTGAACGGCGCCTTAGGAGGAGGGCCGGTGACATCGCGGCCAAGATTTCCGCCGTGACTGTGTGCATTTCTCCTCCAAACGCACTCCTCATTCAGTTTCTGTTCCTTTGACTACTAGCACCTTTCACCCACACAAGTGCAGGTGTATAGGATCTGTGCTAAGGCCACGTTTTCCAGGGTCCTCCTTGAACTGTCCCTGGCTCCGCCGACATTTGGAAGAACTCTTGCAATGGCTGGCTACCTGGTTTGATTTTGCCTTCGCGTAATCGTTGAGGAAGAGCCGGCTCCACTTTGGGTAAGCTTCCAACGTGACTTCCAAGTATTCTATCGCATTTCCTGCCTTCATCTTGTGTCCTCTTGTAGTGACCTCTTCTGGACCTGTCCTTCCACCATTTCTCCTGGATATCCATGCCGCTTCGGTCATGCGGGGGACTAGTTTCAACTCCCCCCATTCAATCATGCCACGGCAGCGACCAGGCTGCCTGCCTGGTTTGATTTTGCCTTCACGCAATCGTTGAGGAAGCGCCGGCTCCACTTTGGGTAAGCTTTCAACGTGACTTCCAAGTATTTTATCGCATTTCCTGACTTCATCTTGTGTCCTCTTATAGTGACCTCTTCTGGACCTGTCCCTCCACCACTTCTCCTGGATATCCATGCCGCCTCGGTCATGCGGGTGACTAGTTTCAACTCCCCCCATTCAATCATGCCACGGCAGCGACCAGACTGCCTGCCAGGTTTGATTTTGCCTTCGCGCAATCGTTGAGGAAGAGCCGACTCCACCATGGGTAAGCTTCCAACGTGACTTCCAAGTATTTTATCGCATTTCCTGACTTCATCTTGTGTCCTGTTATAGTGACCTCTTCTGGACCTGCCCTTCCACCACTTCTCCTGGATATCCATGTCGCTTCGGTCATGCGGGGGACTAGTTTCAACTCCCCCCATTCAATCATGCCACGGCAGCGACCATGGGCTTGTTAACGTCGATGGTCAGCTGCTCAGGATCCGTACCAGTTCCTACTCTTATGAAGTTGTCTATAAACGTGGATGTTAGGTGGGTAATGTAACGTAAGAATTAGGTTATAGGCTACACTCTAGGTCCTAGGACCGAGGACAGAGCCCTACCAAACTCCACAGTTGATCCTTAAGTACTCTCCATCTTCAACATCTAACCACTTCCCCCTTAAGTACGCTCTTAGCATATTGAGTAGGGTCTATGAGTTTCCTCTGCATCACAGGTCTTTAACAATCACTGTCCAAGACAGTGGACATAGCTTAATCTAACATTACCTAACCTAACCTAGTCTTAATCTAACAGTAAAGTATCCAAACTAGGATAAATCCACTTGAGACCTTCAAAATTAAAATAAAATACTAACAAAACAACTTAACATGAAATATCAATTACACCAAACACTTCTGTGCAAAATTAACATATTTCCTTCCCTTTTGTATAAATTTTAATCACTTTCCAAAAACAACCGCACAAAAGCCGCTGGAAATTTACGTATTGTTGGAACTTTTCCAGCTTTAAAAGTTGCTAAAGAACAATGCATGTATTTAATTAAAATACGCAAAACGAGCGACAATGACGATAAAATGCAAAGGGCCCTAATGCTAAACTCATTTTTTGACTTCGCCTAGGGGTGGGTAGACAACAAAAATGACCAAATTACCATCGTGCATTTACGCCCCCTCTATACCTAAACCTTTTCGTGTCGTTTTTTTGCAGATTTTTTTTCAGGTAGTTTAAATGGTCAGCTCAACATGCCTCCCATGGGCCGGAGCCATTTTCTAATGAAACTAACACGTCGGATAAATTGCAATGGGAATTTTTGTGGGAGATGATCTTTGAGCCTTTGTCATATTTGGTGTGTGATGAGGTTGTGTGGTAGTGTTGTCACTTTTGGCAGTTTTTGCCCGTTGGTGAAACCTTTATCGAACAGGATCGCATAATGGGCGCACCTTTTGTATTAGATTACAAGTAAATGATGAGGATTCACGAAAACGTGTAGAAAAAATCGTTCTCAGTGACATTGCTGGGGAGAAAGGTGGGAATGTTTCAGGGAATTATTGGGAGAGGGATTGTTCAGTAGTAATGGGCGTTAGACTGGGGGATGATAGGATTGTATAATCTAAGTTGGACGAGACGTGGGCGCGTCTAGAGTCATTATACTTGACAGAGACAGGTTTAATCAGAGTTATGATCGAGAAATACGAATACATTTATAGGTAATATTGTTACACTTAGTGACAGCCTAAAAATTGCATTGTTTCAAAGCTTGAATCTTAAGTAATGTCGCGGATGCGACTATCAAGTAATTAAATCAATATATTTCCGTCGTACAGGAATTTTTTTCTCACGAAAAAGCCTCAACAATGTTGTTCACCAAGATATAAAAGGAATCACATATAAGTTTCAATGATTACACTCAGAGCCGTAGGACCATGAAATAAAATTAATAAATACCACTTTGTGTGTAGAATCTAAACGCCGTCATAAGCACCTTATCTTTTGAGATTGAGAAAATATTTAATTGTTAATTGATTCAACTATCTGGTCCTGCGTAGAGGTCCGATTCAAGGCTGCTAGCGAAGCACTCCACGTGTCAATGCTAAAGGCAATGAGTAAAATGCTGAATTAGCAAATTCCTGAGCGCCTTGCTAGAACGTTCCAGAACATTCTAGAATTTTAGGTTGCGCGCGAGTTGTCTTACTTATATCTTAAATTGTTAAAAAAATAATAGGGGCGCTGGGATAAAAATTGCATGCGGGCTGAGGCTGAGGACCTTTCCGCCGGCCCTGAGCATACCTCTTGGTCAATTCGTAAACAATAAAAACTTTAAAACACCCAACAGCTCTTCAAAAACCTAAAAATGAAAATAATCTAAAGTTATGATGATCATGAGATGAAAGTTATGATACCTGATGGATAGTTTTATATTTAGATTTAAACAATTTACGCTATTAATGATTTGTTAAAAATATTTTCGATTAAATTAAGAAAGTCATCATTATTGTAAAAAGTAATAATTGTTAACCTAACCCATTCAAGTTAGTTAACGCTGTTTAGTGTTACAGTCTAATCGCTAAATATTTATTTATCAGTAAGTAAAACTTAAAGATTGGATAAATATTCGAAAAACAAATAAGTTAAATATTTTACTCTTTTTTAAGAAAAAAAGATGTAATAAGACAAAATATAAGTAATTTGTAACTCTGTGACTCCTGTTGTATTATGAACACATTTCAGTATTGCTTTTCATTAAGAAAAGTCATTTAGGATTCACTCAGTTTTATTGCAAAACGCCCTAGGTATTACCACTTCGTTATAATTCCCATAAACATAAACTTATTAAGCACAAATATTAACAAAGTTTATTAATACAAATATGAGAAGATCGGTTATGTTTACATTTTCATAGCAGTGTTTAATGAAGATCCACATTACCGACATATGTTACGAAACATGTGTTAGCAAACAAAGTTTAGGCGCGTTAATGTAAATTATTTACCCAAGTTTGAATTAAAATAACTTAATCTGTAATTATATACAACTAAAAATATCCTGACCATCCCAAACTAAACAATTACATTAAAATATACTCAAGAATAACCGAATTTACTCTTTTCTTAAAGTTGTTAGTGAATTAATTAAGTTTACCCGAGTTAAAATATACTTGAAACTGGAGGTCGTCGTAAAAAACTTTCCCAACTTAACCTCCACCAAAATAAGAACACCCAACAGCTCTTCAAAAATCTAAAAATGAAAATAATCTAAAGTTATGATGATCATGAGATGAAAGTTATGATACCTGATGGATAGTTTTATATTTAGATTTAAACAATTTACGCTATTAATGATTTGTTAAAAATATTTTCGATTAAATTAAGAAAGTCATCATTATTGTAAAAAGTAATAATTGTTAACCTAACCCATTCAAGTTAGTTAACGCTGTTTAGTGTTACAGTCTAATCGCTAAATATTTATTTATCAGTAAGTAAAACTTAAAGATTGGATAAATATTCGAAAAACAAATAAGTTAAATATTTTACTCTTTTTTAAGAAAAAAAGATGTAATAAGACAAAATATAAGTAATTTGTAACTCTGTGACTCCTGTTGTATTATGAACACATTTCAGTATTGCTTTTCATTAAGAAAAGTCATTTAGGATTCACTCAGTTTTATTGCAAAACGCCCTAGGTATTACCACTTCGTTATAATTCCCATAAACATAAACTTATTAAGCACAAATATTAACAAAGTTTATTAATACAAATATGAGAAGATCGGTTATGTTTACATTTTCATAGCAGTGTTTAATGAAGATCCACATTACCGACATATGTTACGAAACATGTGTTAGCAAACAAAGTTTAGGCGCGTTAATGTAAATTATTTACCCAAGTTTGAATTAAAATAACTTAATCTGTAATTATATACAACTAAAAATATCCTGACCATCCCAAACTAAACAATTACATTAAAATATACTCAAGAATAACCGAATTTACTCTTTTCTTAAAGTTGTTAGTGAATTAATTAAGTTTACCCGAGTTAAAATATACTTGAAACTGGAGGTCGTCGTAAAAAACTTTCCCAACTTAACCTCCACTAAAATAAGAAAAGATTAAGTTACTCAAGCTCAAGAGAAGAGATTAACTTACCCGAGAAAATGCATTAAAAACATGAAAAGGTCTTGTTTTTCATCGTATTAAAGAAAACCCTCATTTCCACAACCTTTTCTCCTTTTACAACCACGTAGTAAACCCGCACTTCTCTCGCATAAAACGCCAAACTTTTTTGCTCAATAAGAAGTAGTAAACTATAATATTTACTAAAGGAACACTCACCAGCGTGACAATCACGAGCGTATTTCCGATAACAGCCAGGAGGAAAATAATCGCATAGAGAGGAATCTGCACACGGCCCGTTTCGTACCAAGCGGGAACGTTCGTTTTTCGCACAAGTTCCGTCACGTTTGCATCCATCGTCGTCCAATAGAAATCGTGCGATTCCGTCACATTCAAATCCGTCGGCCAAGTGAAATTATCACTCTCCATGGCCGTGCCCGCATGTGCTGCGCAGTTCGTAATAGTTTATATTCGCCGGAGCGATAAACGCAAGCTGCGAACGCCAATCGTTTTGCGCGATTTTCACGAACTTGTGCACAACTTTTACTCGGTCGAGCGGTTATTCAATTTTATTGCGTTTTATACGACATCTTCGATGATCGTGGGCAAATAAAAGCGATTTTTTGAGGGAGCTTGATGAGACGACACGCCAATTTAATTACGCATTTTTTTTGCTTCGCACCGCAGTTTATTACACTTTTTAATTGACGCCGTAAAACATTCATGCACCCCGTAAAGGATCCATGCACATTAATTTAAGATAATCGCGTTAAAAACACTTTTTTATTGATGTTATAAATTTTAAGAAAGTTTTAATAGGTTTCTTCGAGTTAAAAATCATTATAATTATGTAAAAAGACTATGAATGTAATTAAAAATTAATTATCTTCATATTTTTTTTATCTTTTATCTTCAGATATATCTTTTTATCTTCAGATTTTCCTATTTTTTAATGAATTTTAAAAATTTCAAAACTTATAAAAAACGTATAAACATTAAAAAATCGAAGAAAAACAGGAATTATGAGATTTTTTTTTATTTTTATGAGATTTTTTAAGGAAATTTTTTTGAGGAAATTTTTGTGTTAAAAATTTTAAATTTTATTAAAATTTAATCAGAATAACTTTAAGAAAACATGCTTTGCTATAGTTTAACTTTACCTTTATAAACGTTGGAAAGTTTTATCTTAGAAAGTAGTGAAATAAAGTTTTGAGAAATTGCGGTAATGAATAGTTTGCAAAGCGTAATAATTTATTCGCGCAGCGTGCGAGTGTACGTTTATTAGCCAGTTTGGCTTGGAGGCGGCGTGTTCAGCGTCGTTCGGATGCGTCACGACGACTGAATCGCTGCCGCCGCCGTGGCCACCGCCCACGCGCCCACCGCCGCTGCCGTGTGCGTCGGAAACGCAGGCCCTATCACGAAATTGAAGCGGACGTGGCTGGCGGTGAGCGGATGATATGCGGATAGTGGCGACGAAGCAAGGATGGTTCGAGCTTTTCGATTTACCATTCGAATGGATAATAAGCGCTTGCAGGCCATTAAGGTAATCGTTTTAAGTTTACGAGAAACTTTCTAATCGAAATTTCTGGCCATTATTCGGGGACTACGAGTGAATTTTCCTACACAAGATATGTTTTCTAGTTGACTTTGAAGCAGTGTGGCGGTCGTAAGGTTAATATTATGAGGTTTTAATGATGGTATAATTCATTTTTATTTCTTTTTGGGGGGATTTTTAAGGTTTTGACCGGCGCCTCCACGAAAAATTGTGCAACTCTGTC
>JAODAC010010811.1:0-25872 GCA_027575185.1 Mimaenictus wilsoni
GTATCGATAAAAGTCGATAAGTATCGACACGTGGTATCGATACTTATCGATACCGATACTTTTTTTGACATCCCTACCGACAAGTATAGCGAGGAGGTAAACGAAATAATATAATATTCACTTAATATCTCAATGGAATTAACGAGACACAAAAACACGCCATAAAATTATAGCAACTCGAATATATTTGTATAAGTGGAAGCTTGTTAGTTTATCGCTAATAATTTGAGCAATTTTCCAAGTTGTTTGTATGGTATCCATGTGTGTAATGTAAGCAAATAGTTTATCATGGCGTGGAGGTGAATCCGTGTGTGAAATGGTACCATTTTAATGGCAGCGTGTTGAACACATGTTTGTAACCAGACACCGCGCACCGGTGTTCGAAAGGCTCTCGGCTCTCGCTCGCGCCTTCGTCGTCATTCCGCTTAACTTACCGCCGCCCTGCGTGCGCACCTACAGCTCACGACCAGAGGACAACTACGCTGAGAATGCCAACTGCTAGTTGCTAGGGCACTTCACTATCATTGCATCGAATTCTCAAGTCATATACCGTGAACATTGTGTATTTGGTATTTAGTTTTTCAAAAAATGAATCGGCCAATTTTGTCTCTATACATTTATAATTTTTTTGTGTACATATTTCTCTGAAAGAAGATGGTTCTTGGTTCAGAGTTGGGATTAAGACTTGGAAATATGATGGACCTGGTATCAACTAGTAAAAATTATTTATAATAAATAATAAAAACAAGTTATAGAAATTAAAAAAACGAAAGATGAAAAATAGAAGAAGTCTAAAAATGACAAATCAAAGACAGATGGAAAAGGAACGGTTCTTGGATCAGTGTTAAGATTAGGACTTGGAAATGTGAAGGACCTGGTATCAACCAGTAAAAATTATTTATAAAAACAGGTTATAGAAGTACAAAAAGGGGATGAAAGACACAGAAAAACTTTAAAAAAGACAAATTAAAGAAAGAAGGAAAAGGAAAGGTTCTTGGATCAATGTTAAGATTAGTATTTGGAAATATGAAGGTCCTGGCATCAACCAGTAAGAATTATTCATAAAAACAGGTTACAGAAGTAAAAAAAGATAATGAAAGACACAGAAAAACTTTAAAAAAGACAAATTAAAAAAAGAAGGAAAAGAAAAGGTTCTTGGATCAATGTTAAGATTAGTATTTGGAAATATGAAGGTCCTGGTATCAACCAGTAAGAATTATTTATAAAAACAGGTTATAGAAGTAAAAAAAGAGGATGAAACACACAGAAAAACTCTAAAAACGACAAATTAAAGAAAGTAGGAAAAGGAAAGGTTCTTGAATCAATGTTAAGATTAGTATTTGGAAATATGAAGGTCCTGGTATCAACCAGTAAGAATTATTTCTAAAAACAGGTTATAGCAGTAAAAAAAGAGGATGAAAGACACAGAAAAACTTTAAAAAAGACAAATTGAAGAAAGAAGGAAAAGGAAAGGTTCTTGGATCAATGTTAAGATTAGTATTTGGAAATATGAAGGTCCTGGTATCAACCAGTAAAACTTATTTATAAAAATAGGTTATAGAAATAAAAAAAAAGAATGGTGAAAGACAAAAATGAATTCTAAACAAGTCAAATCAAAGAAACAAGGAAAAGGAACGGTTCTTAGATCAATGTTAAGATTAGGACTTGGAAATATGAAGGTCCTGGTATAAACCAATAAAAATTATTTATAAAAAAGGTTACAGAAATAAAAAAAGAAGGATGAAAGAACAAGAAAAATTCTAAAAAAGACACATGAAAGAAAGAAGGAAACGGCACGGTTCTTGGACCAGTGTTAAGATTAGGACTTGGAAATATGAAGGTCCTGATATCAACCAGTAGAAATTATTTATAAAAAACAGGTTATAGAAATAAAAAAAGGATGAAAGTCACAAAAGAATTTTAAAAAAGACAAATCAAAGAAATAAGGAAAGGGAACGGTTCTTGGATCAGTGTTAAGCTAAGCACTTTAAAATGTGGAGGTCCTGATATCAACCAGTAAAACTCACTTATAAAAACAGGTTATAAAAATGAAAAAAAAGAAGGATGAAAAACAGAAGAACTCTAAAAATGACAAATCAAAGAAATATATTTACCTGGCACCTCCACAAATGTAAATAACTTAAATAAACACCAAGAATTTCAGAGAAATGTTGACTTATTGCAGTTGAATAATAAAGTTTTGAAAATTGACGCCTTCGTCTTTCGATTGTTTGCGGTTCCAACTAAAATATTCCTGTTGGGAGCAGCAACGACCCAACAGGATCTACCTCTACGTTCTGTTTGGCTCTTGAAGCGCGCTCGTTGTAAGCCAGTTGTTAATCATGTATAATACGCCATGTGCATGCGTTGAGCAAACACATAAATCGTTGTAAATCAACATTGATATAACAAGGCGAAAAGGCGTAAAGCAAATAATCGCTTGGGCATAAACAGACATCGTATGATTTACAGGATAATCTGAAATATTTACTTTTTAATCAACCGAAAAAATGCAATAAATATTCGCCTTTCATGAGGCAATTCCCCTTTCTTTCTCACTTAGAATTAATAATTTATTCTCTTATGAATGCAACCGAGAAAACGTATTTACTTATTCATAATATAAATAAGTAAATGCGGATTTCTCGGTTCTTAGCCCGTATATATTATGATTATATTGTATATTGTATGATTTTAAAGAAATACTAAGCATTCTTCAGTTATTTCAGACTTACGTATATTCCTAGGATTCTTTCATCTATTGAAATATATTTTAATTGTAATTTTTCGATTATTTTTAAATTTAATTAACATCAAGACTTGCTAATTTCAGCGTTAATGAGAATTTCAAGGACTTGACGGATTAGGAATTTAATTTTTAATTTTTTTATGGGCTGTACGAAGGAATTAATTGCGGAATTTAATTACTTCTTTCGTATTGCAAGATGTAATGTGCTTTCTTATTCATGTTTTGCAGTGTTTTAGTCAGGTTTTTAATGTGGAAGTGTCAGTGATTGTAATTGTTTTTTTTTTAAATATAATTTTAAATAATTTTTAAGTAAAAGTTAAGTAAACCATTTTTAACATAAAGTTATGACTAGGACTAGAACTGGGATTCGGAGCCATGTATTCCTGTTTTTTGTTAGGTTGACTGAGATAAGGACTGGTTTTATACCACGAAATAAGCCAAGGATTAGAATTGAGATCTAGAATTGTGACTATGACCGGGAGAAGAAATTATAACATTCCTTATGCGGCGTTTGCCTTGGAACAGAAGTGATTGTTTAACTGGGAACGGTGCTAGACTAGGGTAAGGACTGGGATTAGATCTCAAACTAGGACTAGGACTAAAACTAGGCCTCAGTCTAGGTCCAGTACTATATTTGGGACTAGAACAGGAGAAAATATAACAACGATTTACTTTTGAAGTATTTATTGGACGTTTGATTGGGAAAGGTAGTGATTGTGGAACTGGGAATCGTTGTAGAATTAGGAATTTTGAGAATATAACTGGAACTATGTATTGCAAGATGTAATATGTTTTCTTATTCATTTTTTGGAGTGTTTTATTTTAGTCACGTGTTTACAATCAAGTGATTGTAATTGTTTTATTTTATATAATGTTAATTAATTTCTAAGTGAAAGTTAAGTAAACAATTTTTAACAGAAAGTTATGTCTACGACTAGAACTGGGATTCGGAGACATGTATTGCTGCTTTTTGTTAGGTTGACTGGGAATAGAAGGGATTTAGGTACTGGGAACTGGACTCGGACTAGAATAAGAACTGGTTTTACACATGTGGAATTTCGCTTTGATCGATATTCATAATATCGATATATCGAAAAATTGAAAATATCGATTTCGACAAATATCGATATTTCATCATCGTCTGATATGTCTAGTCTGATATGTCTAGTTAATTCTGATTACGTATCATGAAATCATAGTTTTAAAGGGAATAGTTTGATTTATTATTGTCAGGGATGAGCTACCTTCCCCTCCATTTTCGAACATATTTGTGCAGTCAGCGAATGTCTTTTGTGACCTGTCCCGATATTTCTGCGGCCTATGACTGGGACTATGACTGAGAGAAGAAATTATAGCAATCTTTATTGAGCGTTTGCCTTGGAACAGAAGTGATTATGGATCTGGGAACGGTGCTAGGACTAGGGTAAGGACTGGGACTAGATCTCGAACTAGGACTAGGACTGCAGATAGGCCTCAACCTAGGTTCAGTACTATAATTGGGACTAGAACAGGAGGACGTTTGACTGGGAAAAGTAGTGATTGTTGAACTGGAAAACGTGCTAGGATTAGGACTGGGAGTAGAACTCGGACTAATTTTGAGTATATAACTGGATTGACAATGAGACTTTCGACACGAAATATTTCAAAACGAAATGATGCGAATATAAAAATGAAATTCACATATTTAATTTTTAAAACTGTCCTAACTATTAAAACGCGGCATAACAAAATAAAACTGAGTTATCGATGATAATATGCAAATATAGTAAGTTGTTTCGAAAATGTTTACACAACACAAAATCATGTATGTAACTGTATGCAACGTTTTGCAAATCGCCCAGCGTACCTTAGTTATTTATCAATTTCCCGAGGTATATCGCGCACGTTGTCTGCTTTGACAATGACAATACATCGAATGATTAACGAGCTGCGTAAGTAATGCATGTATTGCATAAATTGTAATAACGGAAATCGCTTGCCACGAAACAAACGCAAAACGAACAGTGCGTCGACGACGCCGACGATGCGTCGTAAGCCGCCTCTCTCTCGCAGCCCGCCACCGCGCTCAGCTCGTTTATCAAGCCTCAAACCGGGGCCGCGCGGCGCACACGTTCCTTCGTTAGTGGGTGAATCAAATCGAATGTGTCGTACAATGGCCCGCTGCATGCCCGGCCGCGTAAAAATCAGCCGGTATTAATCTTCGTTATGATTTCCCTTGTTACGGCCTCCAGAGAGAATCGTACAGCCGTACAGGCACCGCCTACTGAAATCATATTGATTCCTTCCTTAGGGACTGTATGCTTGTTCCTTTGAGTGAGCGGGACGGGTGTGGTCATGTTCTTCATCAACGCTTTGGATATATACCGAGGCGAATCAATGATAAATACTTACACTTTTTAAATTTTTGATGAATTAACGAAGCCAAAGGGAATACCTCAATGGTTTCTGCTTTGAAAGTATGAAACTGCATTTAATATTTATTTTTAGAGGTGAAAATATTTATTTAGTTAATATTTAGCGAGTAGCCCAGTATTCAAGTTTCAAAATCAAGGAAGATTTTTTTTCCATGACTTGGTTTGCGTGCTTTCAGCTCACAAAGGAAGAGTCAGAGTGCGACCATACGAATTAGACGAGGAGGAAATAAACTGACAAAGAGAGTGTTTGAATACGTGTAGTACATATATAGAAATAAATTATTTTAACGGGATTTTACGCCGTTTACATGCCGGCGTGTTAATGGTTTGCCACGTAATTCATACAGCGAATGATGCTGTTAAATCAATGTATACCAAACTTTAAATCTTTTTTTTTGGCAAACGACTCGAAACGGCGTAAAATCCAGTTAACACAATTTATTCCTGTATATGTACTAAATGTACAAAAAAATGCATTCAAATCCGTGTTGGACAATTGACACACTCTCCTGGTGAGCGAGAATCGAACCACGGACCTTCCGCATGGAAAGCGAACACGGTACTTAGCCTTATGCTCATTGTCGAAGTATTAAGGTGCATACGTATGACATAATATATTAATGCACAATAGATCAAAGCTTATTAATTTATTAATTGAAAAAAAAGACAATATTTCAAACTGGATAGTGCATCAGCCTGCTTCAACAAGGATTATTTAGGCCTTGTGCGTCCGGGTCCCAAGTGTTTTGGTGTTTCAGGGAAGGGTAACCTTATGGAAATCCCATAAGGTTACATGTAAAAATCTTAAAATGCACATATCTCGAAAACGACAAAAACGACCCCCAAATATTACATATTTAGAATTAGCGTTTAATTCTCTTTAAGATAGGTTGTTTTATTTTTGAAAAAAGTTGATTTTGAAAATTTTTGAAAATTTTACATGCAACCTTATGGGAACCGAAAACTGAGGCCCCGATTTTGCCCAATTTTCATCATTTTTTTCTTAGGAGCGCGATTACATCTAAACTAATAATCGTAGCAACTTCGTAATGGTCTTAATCGATTAAGCGATAACCAAATTAGTTAGCATGGGGCCAGTTTTAAAAATAAGCTACCAGGGGGGAAATTAGGGGGGGACCCAAGTGGACCCAAGTTTTTGAAAATTTTTTGAAATTTTGACTTTGAGAACTCATATCTCGGAAACTATTAGGAACTAAGGGCTCATCTTTGGACAAAATACGCATAAACTATCTAAGATAATATCCTGAGAGTTTCATCCAGATCGGAGTTGGTCCATTTTCTGGATGCAGGGACCCTATGACGTCACTGAAACGATCCTCAGGCTGGGGTCAAGGTCACTGAAACGATCCTCAGCGCCCCCTACCCCAGCCTGAGGATCGTTTCAGTGACGTCACAGCTTAAATTCATATAATATATATATTAAGATGTTTCTTGTATTGTATTTTTATTACTTTTGTGAACTCTCGCAAACTTGTGAAAATAAACAGACAAAACGCATGGTGCGAGGTTTTGAACGGCGAAACAACGACACGCTAGGTATGTGCATCCGGTTCGAAGGACCACATAAATAGAGATTGAGTGTTGATCCATATTGGAAGGACCATCATTCAACTCTTAATGACTTGTTGGAGGACTTAATCCTTATTTGGTCGGATTATGAGGTGCGTCTCACCATCAGCTTTTATAAGCGTTGGTGCTCATTGCAAGTAGAATCAATCTGTCTTCCAGTCCTCTACTTGACACCAACGCCTATAAAAGCTGAGACTCACCTCATAATCCTTTCAAATAAGGGTTAAGTCCTCCAACAGTCCATCAAATCTTTCCATGGTCATCCCAATACCAATAAGGATCAACACTCAACCTATATTCGGACCTATTCTACACGTCTACCAAAATTAATTCAAATTCTCAACGATTTTTATATTTTTTGATAAATGAACAGAGACAAAGGGGTTATTAGAAAGGTTAATAGTTTGAAAAGGCATTTACAGTGATTTTAAAGGCGAATCTATTAATATAAGTTAAAATCAGCACATACAAAACGTGAAGGTAAAGTCAAGTATCATTAGTTATCTATTCCATACACGGGGGGCAAACATTCAGCACAGATTTGTGGTTTCGATCCTCTTCGGCGATGGCTGATGCGCAATTTCAACAAAATTTTCTGCTACGAACGATTCTGACTCTATTCAAGTTTCACATTCCAGAATGTAAAATCATGTTTCATTTTTTTTCAGTTCCCTTAGATGACTCATACATGCATGTCTGAAAACCATTTGCAAAACGTCTAGACCGATTGGGCCAAACCCATTTGGCCGTACAATGAGTAAATCACGACGCAACAACATAATTTCAGGTTTACAATAAACCTAATTTTTTCACCTCGTCATAGCCATTCAGTATGGCGCAATCGCGTTGAAAGACAACAACGGTAAAGGCGAAAAAAACGCGCAAACCAGTCAGAGCGCCACGCCACACATATCCAACCAAATAATGGATATCAACGCCCGAAAACGCCCACACACACACACTCACACACACACATACACACACTGGAACACATGCACATGATATACCAGACCAACTTTCACTTTATCGCTTTAGCTCATTGTCAGCTCCAAGCAGTGAACTAAAGTGAACCGAACTGCAAGCGTGAATTTGCGAACGTTGAAAAGCATTCGCAACTACCGCATAACTTACAGCTTACAAGCCGCAACAAATACGACGTAATGACAAACAAAAGCCGGCTGCTGAACATCGAATCTATCTCGGTTATCACAGGCAATTCTCATTAATTAGTGTTATTAATGCCTGCTGATTTATCACTCTCGTTGAATGCGAGGAAAACTTCAGACGAATGCGAAAGCATTCGGCAAGTGTGGATATTTGCCATTTCTTTTTCGCCTCGCTTCGCACGATTGCTATTGCATATTTTATCTATTTCTCTTTCAGTCAACTCTGGCAGTATTCATTCGAGGTATGACTGGCGCTGGAAATATTTGCAGCGAATATAAACGCAGAGTTGTAGCTTTTTTTCGCCCGCAAACGGTAGCGATCGATTCATCAAAAGGCGACTAATTAACTGTTTCCGCTGGCTGTCTGTGTTAAGAGCATAGACATGCCTGGCGTCGTATTATTGGATTTATCGTCGTTATCAGGCATCTGGGCTCGTCCTGCGATGCGTAATTAAAATACGAAAGTGTAACATAACTCCCCGTGCGTATTAAATGCATATAAACATGCAAACATGTCGTATAAGACATGTTAAGTTATAGTTTATTGCGCTCAACTATTTGCTAATAGATGGCGTTATTTACTATTTGAATATAAACTGTTTTAATGTTATAGTTAGTAATTTATATATTAGGTTCGAAAAAAAATGTTTTCTCGTCATGAATAAAATTATATCAAGTGACACAAGTGACAAGAAGTGACACAAGAATCTAGGATAACGTCTAGGAATAGAACAAATCAGCGCTGTTTGCTTCTCGGAGGATGAAACGTTGGTTGCAGAAAGCGAAGACGACTTACAAGGGCAACTTTATCAGTTCCACTAAAAATCAATACCTATAACCACAGATCATATAAGATGCCCCACTCTGACCGGTTTGTTTGGATTAAGCAGCGCCCCGAATGACAGCAGGAAGAACTAAAATCGAAGATATGCAACCAACACATAAAATATATCGATATCCCAATAAATTCAATCGTAACAATTAAAAATAATTCAACAAGCTATGCATAAAAACATTACAACTAAAATTGTAACAAAACAAAGAACGGAACTTATTATCACATGTGTAGACTTATTGTTAGTGTATTCAGTCAATTCTAATTTTACGTTGCCGCATTCAATGTTTTATTTCCCTGCTATTTATGCCAATATATCACAGTTAATAGCACTACACTAACAACATGAATAATACGGTCGAAGAAAGTCACACGCCCCAACACTTTACATAACATAAAGTACAAGAAATTACATTGCATGATCACAAACGCCACAAAAAACGGTTGACATTGGAATGAGGAGGTTAGAATCTATAGTTTACGAACGTCGGTAATTTTCGTATGATTCGATCATGCTTGTGATTTGGGTAAACGCCGGTGTTGCCATAATCGTCAGCAGGATGCGGCCGTACCGCCACTTCCTCTCATAGGCCTACCCTCTCACCATTACTCAACACACCCCTGCTCTATAACCTACAAATATCGGCCGGCAAAACAAAATCAGTGACTGTCAGCAGGAAATCCGTACGTTGTAAACTAATCGTTAATAATAAACAAATCGAACAAGTAATGAAATTTGAGTAACTGGGAGCATGTATATTGAGTCATAGAGATACAGTGTAAGAAACCAAATACAACATTAATAAAGGCGCAATTATATCAGAATGCCTAAGAGATAATATGGAAAAACAAATACAAGAAAGTGGACAACAAGGTGAAACTGCACTAAGCCTGTTTAAAACCAGATAACCAACGAGATAGAAAGTAGATCCTAAACACAAAGAACCAAACAGATGCTAAACAGAATGGAGATGAGAACATTGCGAGCACTAACTGGAAAGACAATACGAGACCGGGTGCGTAATAGCAAAATAAGAGAGATATGCAACATCGAGGACATTGTCAGATGGAGCAAGACGAAATAAAAAAAAGTGGTACGAACATGGGGAACGAATGCCCGACCATCGGCTCCCAAAAATAGCAATGAACAACCTATGTCAGTGGGGGGAAGAAGAAGGAGGGGAAAACGCCCTAATTCATGGAAAATCAGTTGGACCTCAATATCAGAAGACGACTTGAACAGAAGATAAACAGACAAGTGCCTACGAAAAAAGAAGATGAAAAATTTCAGACACATATAGAACAGATCTTCAGGTAGTCAGGTATTCAAGCTCTGGAAGTCAAGTATGATTAGATTTCCCAGGACTCGGCGAGTGGACATTCAGCACAGATTTGTGATTTTCATCTCTTTTTTGCTCAGACCAGCAGAAATGAAAATAATGAGAAACATAGAGAGCAAAACTCTTCAAGACCGGATAAAGAATGAAGAGCTTGCAACAACATAGAAGACATTGTGCATGGTGCAAAAACCGAAAACTCGAATGGAACGACCACATAGGGCGAATGGACGAAACGAGAATAGCCTGAGATAAATCAAATTCATGGAAAATCAGTTGGACCTCAATATCAGAAGACGATTTGAACCGAAGATAAACAGGCAAGTGCCTACGAAAAAAGAAGATGAAAAATTTCAGACACATATAGAACAGATCTTCAGGTAGTCAGGTATTCAGGCTCTGGAAGTCAAGTATGATTAGATTTCCCAGGACACGGCGAGTGGACATTCAGCACAGATTTGTGGTTTTCATCTTCTTTTTGCTCAGACCAGCAGAAATAAAAATACTGAAAAACATAGAGAGCAAAACTCTTCAAGACCGGATAAAGAATGAAGAGCTTGCAACAACATAGAAGACATTGTGCCATGGTGCAAAAACCGAAAACTCGAATGGAACGACCACATAGGGCGAATGGACGAAACGAGAATAGCCTGAGAAAAATCGCCACGTGGAAAAAGATCCCTGGGAAGACCTTGTAAGAGATTGAGTGACCACATAAACCCTGACTGAATTAGGAACAGGCAAAATGTCTAAACAAGAAGCAGAAGAAAGGAAAAAGAAGAAAAAGGAGAAGAAAATCTTCTTTGGCGATGGCTGACGTACAATTTCAGCAAAACATACTATGCTATGAAAGAAATGTCATTATTTTTTCAGTTCCCTCATATTTCCCTCATATTATTCATCATATTTAGATTACTTCTTGAACGTAGCCTTGCCTCCTAACTCTGTTTTCCGCATAACATCATAAATACATAAATTATATTTATAATTTTCTCATTTCACATTGATTGTTGCTTTCAAATCTAATTTGCAAAACTATTAATGTGACTTAAATATTAATGATTTAAACTATTTACGGATAAATAACTTAGGTAATAATTTATAATTTTTTAAATTGTATTTGCGAAATGAGAAATTTCTCATTGACAGTTCGTTTTAATTATAATTTGAAAATCATATAAAGAAATTTAATTATAATTAAAATAGCTATACGCTGACAGATGGCGTTACATTCAATTTGTGCTGGGAAAAACGCCAATAATTGCAATTTAGCATTTAATAGCATCGCGGCAGTGTTTAGCGCTGGGATATATCGTGACGAAACCGGCGCAGCATCATCCCTGCGCGAAATGTACAGTTAAGCAAATTGTGAGTGTGTACATTTCAATTCCGATTCAACGGTAAAAAGCCGTGGCTGCGCCTGTGCCGCATGACCACGCCGACTCTCGACAATCACGAACGTAATCAACTTGGGAAATCCAATTAGAGAGGCGGCGCGAGCCGGGGATCGCGACCGGCGATATTCGAGTATAGCAGGGCGCAAAAATTGCCCAACGCCGCTGAGCGATTAGAATTCGCACGAAGCCATCCATGCCATGCCATGTCTTGCCTTGGCAATTGAATGTGCGGATATGCAACACGCGCTTGGTGCGGCCGGAGGCAGTCTCTTGCTCGTGCATTTTCCATCCAGCTGGATGAAAATTCGCTCTGTGCGAATGGGATAACGACGGCCGGGTACAAGCTTCCAATTTCTACACTTGGTCTCTGCCAACTGGCAACTGCTCGAGAACACTCGAGAAGAAATGCACTTAGTTCCGCTGGCAATGAGTGAAAGTAGTCGGGTATAGGTTAGGTGCATGCATGCTCGGTGTGTACACGCCGTATTGACTATTGAAATTGCCGAGTTCTTCATGCGAGGCGAGCCCCGAGACTGCGTTGAGTGTTTTTGAAAGCTTCTTGAAACTTGAGAGCACTGCGCTTAAACAGATTCACACTGATTATGAAATGCTGCAATGTGAACTAACGAATTTACAAACGAGTTTCTAACTGAGGTTAGGTTTCATTGTGCTTGTTTGAATATATGTATATTTATGCTTTATTCAATTTTAAGCTCGGACTTTTTTTTTGAAATATTATTTACAATACGATCAAAAATTGCAATACCTTGATTAGGGGTCGGCAAAAATTTTAGGCAGCAGTTCGAAGGTTATATTGTAAAGATTTAGGATAATATCCCATAATATCTGTTAGATTGTGATGGCGTTTCTTCATTAGGGGTCGACAAAAATCTTATTGTATTTATGAGCCCTCATTTTGGGTCGGCAAACATTATGTACATGTCATCATGATAACATTCCGGATGACGTGTTATCATTGTGGTTTGTAATAATATATGGTAAAGTCCGGAAAATGTGTTATTGTTATGATGTTCCTTCATTAGGGGTCGGCAAACTTATTTTTATATAGTAATGCTTCTTGAACACGTGTCTTTGAGTATTGTAGTACTTTCAGTATTGTATCACGTAAGAAGTGTTATTGTGCTGGTGTTCCTTCATCAGGGGCCGGCAAGAACATTTTTATATACCATTACTACTTTATACAGTAATAATTTAGGAAGTTATTCTAAAAATTGTTAAAACTGAAGTAACCTCATTATGGGTCGGTAAACAATTTTTTATATCATTAGGTTAACATTCCTGAAGCCGTGTTATCATTGAGCAATGTAATAGTTTATGATAATGTCCCGAAAAAGTGTTATTGTGTTGGTGTTCCTTCATTATAGCTTGGCAAATTAATTTATGAATAGCAATGCTACTTTTGGTATTAATAATTTAGGAAAAATAACCCAAAAATTGCTATTGTACTGATGTACCTTCATTAGGGGTCGGCAAACATTTTTTTACATATCATATTGATATTTTTTACAATTTTTAACAGGTTATATAGTAATAGTTTAGGAAATTACGCCTAAAAAGGCGAAAGCAGTAATGTACCTTCATTAGGGGCCGGCAAACCGTGTTTACATATCATTATGACAACATTCCGGTAGACCTTAGCATTCTAATAAATTATGATACTACTCAAAAACGTGTTATTATGTTGGTGTTCCTTCACTAGGGGTCGACAATCACAATGTTGGTGCACCTTAATTAGGGGTCGGCAAAATTAGTTGTACATATAATTATAACAAACGTGTTATTATTGTGCCATGACAAGAAACAATAACTGTCTGTCAGGTGGATTGTCAAAATATATTCGTTCATTTGATAGTAAAATTGAATTAAACTGAAATAAAACGTAAGATTTGTACATATAAATTAAAAATAAATGTGTATGACGAGACCGATGCAGCTGAATCCAAAGCCAACGAATGGATCCAATTAGGCTTAAATTAAAAATTCCTTCGGCGGCCCGCTGTTGCATCTCCTTGTGGCAAATATTAAGCATTTCGTGATAACGGTACCGTTTGAGTTTGCGCCGAGGCCCCCGGATTGGATTGGACACATCACGGAGTGGCTTGTGCTCGTGGTTCGCTCGTGGGTTTTTGTGCCACGCTCAAGAGACGCCAACCGAGCAAGCGTGGCCATGCGCAAACGTCTTGTCTGGTGTTTTCGGGGAACGAAGAAACGCTTCTCACATCACAATGCATGTACGACCGGCACTGCATCGTGCCGCTCATTTGCCTGCACGTTGCCGCGCATTAATTTGATTTATTTCGGGCGTTTAATAGTGTCGCACGAGACGGCGGCGGCGATTCACGAATCGCCCTCGGGGCTGTACTGCTCCTCTCCAGATGGTTCCTTCCTTGCATCTCTTATTAGAGCTGCGAGTATTCGTGCAGATAAAACTTAACGGCATCGCGCCTGCGCCAGCCGTGCTTGCCATCTTGATGATACGCCATGCAACTCACAAATCTCCGGATTAATTGTAAATAATCGCGAGCGGCGTTTGGCGAGCATGATCATGAACCATAACTGCCGATAGTCATCAGCACCGAGCGTGGCGGTGTGTTGTGTTGGCTAGATTTTGCATCTACTTCCTAAACACGACGCTTTCAAGCTGATAAATGTACAAATTGCCATTAAATGATCTTTTAAATTTAATTTGATAAACCTGAAAAATCTGCAGGTTCCCTCTTTAGCCTGTGGGTATTACAATTACACAAAATACCTTTTTAAAATATTAATGAAACCTTATTATTCCATTCATTGTATAATTAATTGTAGATTTTCCGACATTTTTTTCAAAACTCATTTTTAGGACAATAAAAACTGGTTTCGGGTTTGAAAACTCGTTTTATTTTCAAAACCCGGTTATTGGTTTTGGAGAATTGATAACCGGTTTCGGATGTGACACTTGCGAAAACATAAGTCATAATATATGGTTTCTGAAAACTCAAAATTTTTTCAAAATTCGGGTTTCTGATTTTCAAAACTGAAAACCGGTTTCGGGTTCGGTTTCTGGGGAAAATTCTAAATAAATTATAAAATATGCTTTCTCATAACTCGAACTATTTCAAAACATGATTTTCGGCGTTTAGAGAAATTCCAAATTAATCATAGTGTGCGGATTGCGGTTTTTGAAATCTTTTAAATTTAATTTGATAAACTTGAAAAATCTATAGTTTCTTTAGAGGTTCCCTCGGTAGCCTGTGGGTATTATAATTACACATAAAATACCTTTTTAAAATATTAGTGAAACCTTATTATTCCATTCATTGTATAATTATTTGTAGATTTTCCGATTTTTTTTCAAAACTCGTTTTTATAACAATAAAAACTGGTTTCGGGTTCGGATTCGGTCTTGATAAAAATTGTACATAATCTAAGGCGTAATCATAATCATAGCGTAAAGTTTCTGAAAACTTGTTTTCAAAACTCGGTTATTTGTTTTGGAGAATTAGACACCGGTTTCGGGTGTGGCCCTTGAGAAAAATTCCATATAAGTCATAATATATGGTTTCTGAAAACTCAAAATTTTCAAAACTCGGGTTTCTGATTTTCAAAACAGAAAACCGGTGCCGGGTTCGGTTTCTGGGGAAAATTCTATTTCAAAACTATTTCAAAACATGATTCTCGGTGTTTAGAGAAATTCTAAATTAATCATAGTGTGCGGGTTTCGGTTTTTTGTTTTGAAACCTCAAAAACCGGTTACGATTTTGGAATTTGAAGAAAATATCTATAAATGAAAGAAACCATACTATAGGGTTTCTGAAAACTCGAATTTTTAAAAACTCGGTTTTTGATTTTTGAAACCTGAAAACCGGTTTCGGGTGTGATCCTTGAGAAAAATTCCATATAAGTCATAATATACGGATTCCGAAATGCCAAAATTTTTCAAAACTCATTTTTCGGATTTTCAAAACTGAAAACCGGTTTCGGGTTTCACTCCGAGGTTTTCGGGTTCGAATATATCCAAACAAAATCTATATAAATGTAACCAACTAACTTTTATCAACTTAAACTAAGCATTATAATTGTCCAATAAAAAATAATATATGAAATCAAATAATTACAGCGAATACATAAAAATAGAACCATTTCATTGGGCTTTGTTTCGAAGATCCCGTTGCACGGCAAAGCGAAGAACTGTATCACCACATAACATAAAACTAATGAGCGCAAACTAAGAATATCAGGCTGAAAGCTCGATGATGAATTAAAGTGCATAGACGCGCAGCCGCACCACGTATCACTTAATTGATAACTGCAGCAGCGCGACTAATGTGTGATCGTCGTCCACATGCGGATGGCATGTTTCGGATAAGACTGGCATGCCGGGAACAACTCGCACATTCTGTCTGCATGCATGCATGCACTCTTAAGCGAAACGCAGTGTGCATTCAAATCGGGGAAATGCCAATTTAAAACTTGCGCAACGAGAACATTCGTAGGAATGAGGTTATATATTTTTTCGAGGATTGTCAAATATTCAGCTTAGTGGACATCAATGATAGATGATTATCATTAGTAGGGGAAAATTACCTTTAATTGTTACAGAGATTAAGTAATTGCTTGGAATTAATTATTCGAAACAAAAAAAGTGATGACATATCAATGATATCAATTTCAGTTGGTTACAAATTAGAGCAATGAGTTAGGGCAGTGATTCCCAACCTTTTTTAGGCCTCACCTTAACTTTTCTAAAATTTTTATGTCCCCATACATAATTTTTAAACTTTAAAAATTGTTTTGCTCCCTTAAGAAATATAAATGATAAGTTTTAGGAAGTTTTAGGAAATCACTGTGAAATTGATATCAAAATTTTGTAAAATTTCAAGTCATATAAAATCTAAAATTCAAAATAATTTTAATAAAAGATTTTTCTATATCCATTTAGTGCGATCCTTGCGCTCGATACCGATAAGAAGTTCACAGCGAGCCTTCCAGCAGCGAGATGAATACCTTGCGACCAGAAGGGGCAAGGTAAATGATTAATAATTGTTGTTAATTGTGTCTAATTAGTGGATAGTGCGGCCAATCTCTTCCATCTATGTAAGAGTTAAATAGTTTAAAGCGCAATTAGAATACTCCCTGCTAACGTCGAGAAATCTCTATTCGATGTAATTCGCCGCTGAAGTGAACGAAGACGTCACATCGCTGCTGGAAAATTTGATTGAATAAATGCCGAACGTTAAATAGGCCTCGAATGTGTCAAGGCCTAAGTAAGAGAGGCCTATTCTTGAGAGGTAGAGAGGTTCTCTCGGCACCCCGAAACTTTATTGCTGCTCTTGACTTTTTAAATACGGTTGACCTCACCTTCATTGTTAAGTTAATCGTTTACAACACCGAAAAAATAATTTATGCACTGGGCGTTGCAAACCCGGTTTTTCTACCTGGCTACCATCGCTCCTTTTATATTAAATAAAGATTTTACGGATTCATCATTTTGCAAATCCGCGAGTTCTTCTTGATATTTCATATTTGATATATCAGACAAATCCACTAATATTGGTTGCATCATCCGTCATTTAGCATTGCATTTAAATAACCCAAAGCGAAAGGGTTAAAGTCGTGTCGAGTCCATTTTTAAATTTTCCTGCTTAATTATCGCCTCCTTAAATTGCCCCCCTGTGAGGCGTGGGACCCACGCTTGGGAAACACTGAGTTAGAGTCTTTCAAGGGGGATTTTTAGTGCGGTTTTAGGAGTATTCTTGTTATCTTAAGGCGCTTTTCACACTTGGAGCTCAAGTAGCGTGGGAATCTACCTTGAAACCCCGAAACCTTTATTGGTACTCTTGACTTTTCAAGTACGGTTGACCGCACCTTCATTGTTAAGTTAATCGTTTACAACACCGAAAAAATAATTTATGCACTGGGTGTTGCAAGCACGGTTTTTCTACCTGGCCGCACTATTAAAAGAGAGAGAATGTCTGTCATACAAGCGATTAATGTGTAATTGTATAACTCATTAATATATTTTTAAAGATATGTAACTTTCTAATTTCTATCTAGATAATCTTTTAGGCGGCTTGATTCTGTGGAGTTATGCAGGCGTGATATTCGATACGACAGCGACACGGCTGGACAATGTCTTGAACCTGCCAAATCTTTCTTAGGGGTTGGAACATCATCTATCTCCTTTTTATACATAAGATATGACAAAGAAAACCCTAAGGCGTCGGCGATGCGCATTGCCAGCTGCCACGCGCTAACGACGCGCTAGCGACGCGCTGACGTGATAAGCTCAGCTCGGACGGAGGGACGAACTGTCCAATGCCAGCTGGTTGTGAAAGTGAGAGCGGCGGACAGTCTCTCTCATTTAATACCGCGGTTAGTTTCTGGAAACATTCAGTCCTCTTTATTACACACTTCAAACTAGTTAAGCTAGTTTCGGACTTATTGGCTAGACCGGTAGCATGGCTTTAGAGCATGCATTGTCTTCGAACCGGCGACCCTCCTATTTGCATCCATCGACACACTGCGCCACTGGGACGGCATACACCTCGACGAAATCGAAGGGTTTAAAATGAACACATTTTCATATTTATAGTTTATGATATACAGAAAAGAAGATTGCAATAATTTTAAATGAAATTTGAATGAATTAATTTTACAGCGGGAAAAAAGATAGTTTCTCTGATCTAGCTAAAAATGGTATCAAATGAAATACGATATCATTCGCTACGAAAAAATGAAAAAACTTCCAGAAAAAGTTTAATCGTTTTTGAGAATCTCAGTTACAAATAAATTATATTACAATGAGTAGCCAACCCTGCCCGCCCGTGCTTGTTGCATTACTTATATACTTTTCCAACAGTTCTCCCACTTAAGTCAGCATCCCACGCATGCGTGATAACATTAAAGCGAAATAGGTGGCACTGCTCTTGACGTATGTACTCTACTACCCCGTCTATACCAAAACCCTCATATTCGGAGCCAGTAAACAAAAAGATGCTCGTATCGCAGAAGAAATTCCGGCCCATTTCCCAATTACTTGGGGCAAACCCATCCAGGATGCCTCCATTCATATCGTCGAGAATCAACACCGACAGCGGTTGACCTTCCGTCCAATCAGCGTCGAAAACGATTCGCCATGAATTTCCGAAGAGAAGAGGAATGTATTTAAAATCAATGTTTTTAAAACAACTATGATAATACCAAACATTAAAATATGTTCATACTCAATGTAACTAAAGCCAACCTAACTGATCTTATCCAAAATCTAACTCATGCTAATTAATTTCACAATTTAAATTCCTTTAATTAGTGATAATTAGTGATATAATCAACCATTGCATTAAGCTCACTATGGGGAATCCAACAGAATAAGTCCACCTGCCTAAAAACCCATAACATATCAAAAAAACCTAACCGCAAACAACGACTTCCACGAAGTATTAACTGCAGAAAATAGAAGCAATTTATTCCGAACATAATCTCAAATTATCAATCTTCAAGTGTAAATAAATTGAAGCTGGAAGACGAGGAGATCAATCCGGCGATTGCGAAGGCAAACAGCACGATCAATTTCGCAAATTCAATAGCAACGGAAAAAGAAATTAATCACGATGCGCGTATACGAGTACTAGTACGTATGAGAAGTGTGCAAACAGAGAAGCAACGTGCTAACTGCACAAAAAAAAGCGCCGCATGGTGGCGCGCACGACTGATTTAAGCGTGGCGCAAACGGCAATTAATTAAATATTAACTCGCGACTATTACGTATTGATTAGAATAAATCAATTGGAGCTGGCTGCAAGTGGTCTGCGGGCGTGTTTTTGCAGCGCCGTCGCTCGAATTTAATATTAATTATCGAGAAGAACTTGACACGTCGGCGTCGAGTCGAATGTACGGCGGAAAAACACAGCACAAAATGCCCGACTGAAAATCGCACCAGTCCGTTTTACGATTTTCTAATTATCGGAGCTCTGCGAAATGCACCCATTTGCAATTTGTTATAATTAGCGATAGCATGTGGTATGCTAATATGCTAATGTACTAATGGTTTAACCTTAATTCTGGCGCACTTGGCGGGTTTAATAAACATGGTTAATCGACTGTTAATGATGTACAGTGCATCTTGTTAGTGGATATTTTTAATAAATAATAATAATTGATATATTTTATTGTCTATCGATCATTTCGGTCTTTCCGACTTGTATTTACATTTTTCTATATATTTCTTTTTGTGTTTACAATGTTATTTGTTATTGATGTTGATGTTGTTGAAGTGTGTTTAATAGTAGTATGTCGTAAAGTGTGAAGTATGGAGAGTTGCATCCTATGATGCGTATGTTGAGAGTTCAATTGTTGAAAGTTGATTGTTAACTGATGAATTGCCCCACCGGGGACTCGAACCCCGTCGGCCTGCGTTATATACCAACTAAGCTCTGCCCACTAAGCTACCCAGGTGGGCGGATATTTTTATTATTGATAATAATTGTTTGTGGAGTGCGTGGCGCGAAGGTTACGCACAGGCGTTGTAACGAAAACGTCCCGGGTTCGATTCCCGGTGCCGCTATAATTAATATCTCGCACTCCACATTTTCCCAAGCCCTGAATAAGGAGGAGGGCCTGCAACCCGTTCCCGTAAAGGAACCTCATATGCTAACTCACGTACGACGAGACGCGATTGGGCGGGGGGAAAGCTAACAACTTGTTCGGAAGGCGTTAAACGCTATACAACAGAAAAACAGAACAGATAATAATTGTTTTATGGACATTTTATTGAATGTTACGTGTACGTTTTGTCTCAAATGAACCTTAGTCGTGGTTCAGTTTAGGAGCTTGATGGCTTGGTGGAGCTTGATTTTTTTTCTGTTAGAAGTATCGATACTTTTTTTTCGATGAAAAGTATCTTTTCTCGATAAAAATATCAATATCTGATATTTCGAAACTTTTTTCCAACAAAAGTATCGACCCTTTTATTATCAAAAGTATCTAAAGAACTCTTTTCCATTTATCGATATATTTGATAAAAAAAGTATACTTTTGACCGCAAAAGTATCGAATAAATGGATATTTTTGAATGAAAAAAAAAGTATCAATACGTTTGATCGAAACAAAAGTAACGAAACATTTGATAGAAAAAAAAGTATTGATAAAGGTTCGATCTAATTGAAAAAATCGATACTTTTTTTTCGATGAAAAGTATCTTTTCTCAATAAAAATATCGACATCTGATATTTCGATACTTTTTTTCCAACAAAAGTATCGACCCTTTTATTATCTATTTTATTATCTATTATTATCTAAAGAACTCTTTTCTATTTATCGATATATTTGATAAAAAAAAAGTATAGTTTTGACCGCAAAAGTATTGAATAAATGGATATTTTTGAATGAAAAAAAAAGTATCCATACGTTTGATCGAAACAAAAGTAACGAAACATTTGATAGAAAAGAAAGTATTGATAAAGGTTCGATATAATTGAAAAAAAGGAACAAAACTACCTGTAATCGTAAAAAAATCGCACATCATTTATCATTACTTGTTACAAAAAATGTACCGATACTTTTGATCGACAAAAACGTATCGATGACTATTCGATCGAAAATGTCGATATATGCTATGAGTTTCCACTCTCAAATGATCTCAAATGATCCAAAGGCCTTGCTTTAAATTTCTGATCCTAATGATATAAAATACGACAACAAATTTCATTTTACTTAAAAGAATAATTTCAACCTTTTCTTTAATTTTACCGAGCATCGACTGCCATGGTCATTAGCTCTATTCAAATCTTATTCAATGTAGTTATGTCATATTAGAGGCTAACACTATTGATAAGAAGATGAATTCACTTTAATATGCATCTCCTCCGAGAATCGAACCCGGAACCTCATGGACAGCGGTCATCGACCATCGACATTTAAACCTAATTAAAATGTTTATGAATTGTAATATATGCTTCAAAATATGCATACAAATATGTAGGCATATAAATTAATATATTTTTAATAATTATAAAGATCAAGGAAATCAATAATATGAAATTAAAGCACATCCTTTCACGGAAATGACAAAATATGCACCACTTAGCGGATTATGTAAAACGCGAACGATTTCAATGTCACCGCGCGCATTTCACCAAACCCTTGCAAATATTGTGATAATCCACGACAAGATAATCCATCCAGTTATTAATTCGAAGAAGCGGTTGCACAGAACGCTCACACATGAATTCCAATCAGTTGATACTTAGGCTAAACGCAACGCAAAAAACGCGTTGCGCACCTAAGCCGGGACATGCGCCGACTGGTGGCAGATTTATGCGCGGACGAAAACTGAATTATGCAAAATAATCGCATTTCCTGTTCGTGTTTTCGCAGGGCAATGGCGAGCAGGCATTTCTCGCCGCTCCGATTAGTAGCAGGCGAACGAGCTGCTGCTGACTCGGAGCAGTGGGCCTGAGAGACATGCAACAGGCAAATAATAAATGCAATGAGATAAACGCGGATACGCACTTCTTCGATCATTAAACGCGATACAATCGTAAAGTTGATTTAATCCAATTAAATTGCAATAAATATCCTATGCTGTACGTCCATGCTGTAGAAGACGACATATACATCTATGCACGTTTTTAAGATTCCTGCTATGATAGATGTTATCTTGTTTAGCAAAATTTATTTTAATAGATCCAGGTAGGTTAGATTGCATAAACTAGCTAGATAGTTAGCATAAACTAGCCTAACTCATATTATTTGAAAGATTCTGAAATTTGAGGTGACAAAGGTTTAGAAAGCAAACGTGAAGGTATCGATACCGAAATATTGAAAATATAACAATACTTTTTCGCACTGCGCATAGTGCATAATGCTTAAGTCAGCAAATACTAAGTGAATGAAGCGCACTCGCGCCAAAAATATCCCTTGCACACAAATATCCATGCATCTAAAGATGGCGTCCACGCTGAAGAAGACGACATATGCATCTATGCACGTTTTTAAGATTCATTGACAACTTCTTATTTACATAGCTAGGTATTTTCAAAGGTAGAGCCAATTTGAGGTTAAGAAAGTGGGAAATACCAATTGATTTGCTGATACCACTTAAAATTCTTTGATTTTACTAACGGCTATGAAGATGTTATCTTGTTTAGCAAAATTTATTTTAGTAGATGCAGGTAGGTTAGATTACTCTAGCATAAACTAGCCTAACTCATATTATTATTTGAAAGATTCTGAACTTTGAGGTGACAAAGGTTTAGAAAGTAAACGTGAAGGAATCGGTACCGAAATATTGAAAATATAACAATACTTTTTCGCATTGCGCATAGTACATAATGCTTAAGTCAGCAAATAATCCATGAACGGTGCGCACTCGGGCCAATAAAAATCCTATGAACAATCTAAAGTTGTACGTCCATGGTGAAGAAAACAACATGTGCATCTATGCACTTTTTTAAGGTTCATTGAAAACTTCTTATTTACATACCTAGGTATTTTCACAGGTAGCGTCAATTTGAGGTTAAGACTGTGAAAGACACCAATTGATTTGCTGATACCACTTAAAATTCCTTGATTTTATTGACGGCTATGATAGATGTTATCTTATTTAGTTAAACCTATTTTAGTAGATTCAGATAGGTTAGGTTACTGTGGAATAAACTAGCCTAAATCATATTATTATTTTAAATATTCTGAAATTTGAAGTGACAAAGGTTTAGAAAGTAAACGTGAAGGTATCGATACCGAAATATTGTAAATATAACAATACTTTTTCGCACTGCGCATAGTACATAATGCTTAAGTCAGCAAATAATCAATGAACGGAGCGCACTACGGCCAATAAATATCCTATGAACAATCTAAAGTTGTACGTCCATGGTGAAGAAGACAACATGTGCATCTATGCACTTTTTTAAGGTTCATTGAAAACTTCTTATTTACATACCTAGGTATTTTCACAGGTGGCGTCAATTTGAGGTTAAGACTGTGAAAGACACCAATTGATTTGCTGATACCACTTAAAATTCCTTGATTTTATTGACGGCTATGATAGATGTTATCTTATTTAGTTAAACCTATTTTAGTAGATTCAGATAGGTTAGGTTACTGTGGAATAAACTAGCCTAAATCATATTATTATTTTAAATATTCTGAAATTTGAAGTGACAAAGGTTTAGAAAGTAAACGTGAAGGTATCGATACCGAAATATTGTAAATATAACAATACTTTTTCGCACTGCGCATAGTACATAATGCTTAAGTCAGCAAATAATCAATGAACGGAGCGCACTACGGCCAATAAATATCCTATGAACAATCTAAAGTTGTACGTCCATGGTGAAGAAGACAACATGTGCATCTATGCACTTTTTTAAGGTTCATTGAAAACTTCTTATTTACATACCTAGGTATTTTCACAGGTGGCGTCAATTTGAGGTTAAGACTGTGAAAGGCACCAATTGATTTGCTGATACCTCTTAAAATTCTTTTATTTTATTCACGACTATGATAGATATTATCTTATTTAGCTAAACTTATTTTAGTAGATTCAGGTAGGTTAGGTTACTGTGGAATAAACTAGCCTAAATCATATTATTATTTGAAATATTCTGAAATTATAGGTGACAAAAGTAAATGTGAAGGTATCGATCTCGCAGTATTGAAAATATAACCATACTTTTTCGCACTGTGCAAAGTGCATAATGCTTAAGTCAGCAAATAATGAATAAACGGAGCGCAGTCGCGCCTTGACTATGGACAAGATAGAATCTTAATATTGTGAACATAATTCACACTTATGATGGCTTTATATCCCCGAGATCAAGATTGGCATTGATATGATTAGTGGAGCTTATACTTCACACGTGTAGATAGAGGAGAAAACGTCGATTAGCAAGTATAGAAACATTAAGAATGTTCAAAAAATGTTTCTTAACATCAAATGAGGATTCCTTTGAATCAAACAGGCATCATCGAATCATATAATTGATCTATATCAATGTATCGATATTTTTGATAGAGAAAAGTATCGAAATTAATTTTATTAAAAAAAATTATCGACACTTTTGATGGAAAAAATATAAGAAACTACATTTGACCCAACAAATTATCGATACTTTTGATCGAAACATCAGATATTGATATTTTAGATCACACAAAAAAAATCCGGGAATTTTCACAATTTAATTTTAACTTAAACACAGTTACACAGTTGTTAAATCCCAAAGTAAGTTATATCTACAGCATGTTAATTAAAGTAACATCAAAACAATAAAAACCATAAAAACAAGCGATATTAACGTAAATTAAACAGTGGTTAATTTCACTTTTCGCACAATGCCGGCCCATTGAGTAGGCAGCGGCAATCGCCTCAATTTATCTAAACGTTAAGTAATTACACGGCCGGTAACCGTTCGCGGTAATTAAATGAGCACTAAACAGGCGCGGTGAGTGCGCAGGCGCGGCCTACTCAGCGCGCTCATCATATCACCTCGCGTGGTGTGTGCGTATGCGTGCGAAGCAACAGCGCCATCTTTACGCGCTTAACCTCATTCGTCGGCGTCGTCATCATTAACATTACAATTGCATTAAAACCACTCGTTTTATATATTTAATAATCATATCGCATGTCGGCGCAATGACATCGTCGAGCGTGTTTGTTTTATTGCGTTCGGGGCGGGTGGGATTAAGCGTAATCATATTCCATGGCGCCTTCGTAATTGCTGAATAAACGTGTCGTTCGCATGTGTGCGAACGCGTTGCGTCAATGTAGTCGCTACATGTGTGAGCACCCAAAGCAAAAATGTGTCGAGCTAATTTGTGGAATGTAGATTTTGCGGAGAATACGGTCGATTTACAAGTGTGTGTGTGTGTGTGTGTGAGTGTGTGCGTGTGAGTACGGAGCTTAAGTTAAGTGAGATGTTTGTATGGACTTGTGGTCGTTGTGATGACAGGATAGCAATTTGTACGCAGGCGTTGTGCGTGCCTTTTTTGCTTGCTACGCTTGATCCAGTTTTCTAGGTTTCGCGTTCGGTTCTTTTTGTTTTAATGAATTGTAATTAACGTCAAGGTTTAATTATTAAAATAATGGTTACCAGCCCACCTGGGCAGCCTAGTGGTAAAGCATCTGCTTACCACGTAGAAGGACGGGGTTCGAGTCCATGGGGTGAGCACCCCACTAGTGTGAATTTATTATTACTATAAATTCACACTCAAAATCACTCATTTAATTAATTCACATTAAAAATTCACATAATTAAAAATCCACACCGGTAAAGTCACAACAATCGCAATGCGCAACGCACAACGCACAAGAAGAATCCACCGACAACATAAAAATTCACTTCACTCACACCCAACAAGACACCACATCAACAACACAACAA
>JAODAC010010822.1:0-23148 GCA_027575185.1 Mimaenictus wilsoni
TTTGGTTAGGTTTGGTTAGGTTTGGTTAGGTTTGGTTAGGTTTGGTTAGGTTTGGTTAGGTTTGGTTAGGTTTGGTTTGGTTGCTTTCGTTGGGTTAGGTTAGTCTCAATTAAGTTTAAGGTAGGTTAGATAAAGTGAGTGTCAGTTAGGGCAGGTTAAGTTCTTCTATATATGGTCTAGGGTTATATCTTGGATTGAACCATATTAAGTTAGATTCAATTAGATTAAGCTTAATTTGAGTTATTCCGGTTACGAAACTATTCTTTTGGCGTTTTTATAGTTAATAATAAATTAGATTTGACTCAACTAATTGAGTCAATGTTCGTTACAGATCATATTAACCTTTCTTTGTTCGCTGACGAATTACACGAATATTACTTTGTCGATAATACTTTGCCGATGATAATACCAGTGCATGAAATATAAATCATGCGAGGCAAGTATATAGCCCGCGCCGACGAATATGATTGGCACTTTTCCATGGCATTACGGCGACCGATCAGACCGACCACCACCGCCTTCTATCTAACACACGTATCGTTTACTCCTTTACTCTCCGTCTAGCGCCAACTTGCTACGCCGGCGGCAAATGCATAGCGAATGCCATAATCATACTTTATTATAATATGTATTGCGCCACAAAGACGCTCATTCGCTGCGAGCTCGAGCATTGTGGAAGAAAGGCGTTGCTTATAGTTAGTAAAAACTGCTTTTAATGTTTAACTGGAAATATTAGATATACGTAGACTAACTATTAGATACGTGTAGTAATCATCAAAATATTCGTAATTTGGATTTTGACATTCAGTAGGGGGAAATTTTAGTATAGTAGATGCCGCTTAAACGGGACACCTGATAATCAGGATACTCGCATATGTGGAACAAATCATAAAGAGCGGAATTGAAACCGACCAAATATTGTAATTTTAGTGCGTTTCTCAGGTCAACATCCAGTTTATTCGGGACAAAAAATGCATGTGATTGCAAAGAATTCAATTTTGGGGCCATGCGATTTACACTTGAAAATATCAAGCGGGTTATTAAAATTTGTAAATACTTGTAACCATTGTTAACAGATGGCGCCAGGGACGTTTCGATATCAATAAGTATCAATGCCTGCAGTTGGACACCAAAAAGTCGATAATCTCAAAAATAAAGAGTATTGAGCATATCGAAGTTGACTTTTAATAAAATCAACATTGCTGAAAAGTTATATTAAAAAAGAAAAAAGAAAAGTATAATAGTATTAAAATGAACTAATTTTAATCTCAATGAAGCTTAATTAAATTTATTTATATACATTTAACTTAATGCCACCGCCAACGTTGACAGTAAATTTCCATCCAGCCAGCCAGTGATTGTAACAACAGCGCCGCGATTAAAGCGAATTTTCCGACGAAAACGTCGAGGTAAAATATCCGGCCAAAATTTGTGTGTCGATTAGCGGCGCAATTAGCTCGCGCGAAAAGTGGCAGCAACACTATTTCCTACTCGTTGGGCCGCAAATTTTACCGATTTTGTGCGCTACTGACAAATGCTGCAATCGGCCCTCAAAATGCGTGATTTGGATTTTCATTATTTTCCCGCCGGCACGGCATGGCAGGCAGCGTCGGCGAAGCTCATTAGCGGTGATCGCGTCCACCGCCGGGTGACAGCGGCGGCGGCAGCCGGTGGTGTGGCCCGGATTTGTTTTCATTGCTGTTTCATTTCGCGACAGCTGGCAATTATTGCCGGCGCTGCCTGCGGGGGTGGTGTGAGTATATAGTATTTGTGTGTAGTGTAATTTCATCCGCGTGCAATTACTCAATTAGTGGAGCGAATGTGCTCGCGAATCCGTGCGCGTTACTGCGGTCGGAAGTTGTAAGGAAGTGGCGATAATTTGGCAACAGATGAAATGCGAGATGATTGGCACGCGTGCGCAGAGAGAATGAAATGTGTTTGGCTGGCGGGCGAATAACGTATGCAAATTTGGATAATGAGTTAATTTTTAAAGTTTTGGTAATTGTACGTGCGCGTAATTTGAGTACAACTGCTTTGTGGTCTGGGGTGGTGCCATCTGTTGTTTGACAGTAGTGTCATCTATAAATTACAAAAGGCAGTAGCAACATTGTTGATGGGTTTATACTATGTACCTAATAAATATGGCCCAAGTGGTGAATACCGTCCTTAAAAACATGGCTAACGCGTTCGCATAGAGCCTGTGACCACCACCTCACTCAGTTTCGTACCGGCCTATTTCCGTCGTACTTCCAGAGATACACTCGGCGAAACAGACGCCCAGGACCACACTCTTGAAATCTGCTATGCTCAAAAACCGGATGAAAGTGATGGCGGGCACCCACTCTACAGTAGCACACCAGAGCTCCTTGGGGGAGCAATACTCATTTCCCAAGCAACTCGGATGCTCATGAGATGGTTCTATTCCGTAAGAATGTCCTTAAAGAAAAGCGAAAGTCGAGAAAGGATTTTGCACTGACGAAATGCATAACTCCCGATACCGATGCAGTGACTATTGCTTAGAAAGTGCGCACAACGTCACTATTATATTTTAATAGTATCTCTTCCCAATTCTTCCTTGGATCATCTAAGAAAGAGCATCATAACCTACTTCACCAAATGAAACCTAACCTAAGATAGGTTTATTTAAACACATATACTTTTTAAAGTAATTATACAAAGTTAAACTTAAAAACTAAGAAATCTGAGACATATAACAAGGAGAATACCTCAACTGTCCGTCACGGAATTGAATGAAACTTTTTGTACGTTTTGAGCTGTTTGTTCAAAAAAGGAAATTCTATATGTGTACTACCCCTACAAAAAGTTTCATTCAATTTCGTGACGGACAATTGAGACACTCTCCCTGTATGTACAATGAATAAACCGAAAGATGATTCATTTCTATGACAAATTAATCCAAGTTATGCCAAATTGACTATATCCTGCCAATGTCAACGACACATAATAAACACCAGCAATCCTCTTCGACTAAAAACCCCAATCTGATTCATCTAGTGTTCGTGACAATCTTCCTGATCTCGGAATCACTTGTGCAATCATTCACCCAAATTGTCATCCCATTGCCTAATTCCAACATCCGCTTTCGCAGGCTGGAATTATCAACGAAAAACGAAACACGCTACACAATTGTAGGTTTGCAGGTGTTTCTATGGATACATACATCGACATAGAGACACGGATTTTGCTCTTCTGTCGAAATCTCTTCAGTCGGTGCGATTTGGCGTAATTATAGCGTGCGCTTCTTGCACTTCCTACGCGCCTGTATCATTTCGCTTGTCGCCAGCCACCACCACACGACCGCACAATTAGGATCACCCTCCTCTACCAGAAAAAAAGAAGCGCGCAGTGTTTGTTTAATTCCGCCGAAAATCCCACGTTTCGATAGTGCTTTGCTCGGCTTGGGATTGCGTGCGCTTGATCGGTCCGGTGTCATCATATTGACTGCGTCGATTTGCGGTTTGCACGTTTCCGCTCTTGCAATCAAATCGCAGAAAATCAGTTTTTTTCTGTGTGTAGGAATTACTGTCGTTTGAAGATGGCCCCGGATCAACGCACACCCGGCTATTAGTTTCATTCATAAAGATTTTCGTTCAAATTGCTTGTGATTATTGTTTTTGATTTTTTAAAAGTTTCGTAAGGAATTGATTGACCAAAAATTGTGGGAACTTTTCTTTTAAACATTTTCATAGATTTGGTTAAGTGATGTTTGGTGAGTTTACGTTAAGTTAGGTTAGGTTAAGTTATATTATGTAGGGTTAGGTTAGTTTCAGTTACGAATATGTTAGGTTAGTCTCAATCAGGTTACGTTAGGTTAGATTAGACTAGGTGGGATTAGGTTCGGTTAGGTTAGTACCAGTTCGCACCGTGACCCGTACCTAGGCTGAAGTCCTGACCTCATTGCCTCCAGCTCATTTTAAGGGAACAGAGAGAAGAAGGAGATTCGAAGGAAGAACAGAGAGAACTTTATCAGTCAAAGTGGACTGATAGACTTGTCCCCGACGTAAAAGCGTGCCTAACAACACAGGAAATGGATTACTATCAGACGAATCTTCTTAACACTTCAGGTGTAGATACATTTCTTATAATGATTGGGTTTGTCAAATCAGAATTTTCCAGATCCCAAAAAATGACTATGAATATTAGACATACAACTTCTATTTAAGTATAACAATACAAAAGTAATCTATCGTAATACATTTAAGTCGTAGATGACGTCATTTTCATTAATTGAATCAAATAAAATCATCTTTCCCAAACTTTCCGAAAAGGACCTCCTGATCGCCGTTGGCGTCGTCCTTTCCACCTCTTCATCCTCCGTCAATGAGTGATTACACATCCAATACGAATAGACACTCGATGATCCCCAATCCAAACGAAATCCCTCCACAAATCGCAACTTATCGCCGACGGCATGCTCCATTTCCCAAAAGTCTCCCAAATCCAATAGGGTCATAAAGTGAAATTAAGTTGCCTCGGTATTTTCTTATCTAGACCTACGCCTAGTTTCACCATGTTTGTATTTATGTCTTTTTTTATCATAGTAGCCTTTATGCTTCCGTTGTAGGTGGTCGCGACCGTGTCTAGACCTGCCGACGATCACGGCGCGACGCCTCGGATTTTGCGACACTTAAGACAACTACCTGCCAACTTCCTGTCCGCGCCGCCCGAAAGTCATTCAGTTTTTATACGATATACTGGCGACAATCGTTTACAACTCCTCCGTCTGCGTTCGGCTTAAGTGTTTTAAGAGCGTACCACCGACAGTGAAGATGCTTCAAAATTGTTTGTTTGATGATAGATACGAGCAATTTTCTGCATCGTTTTTAAGAGGGTGACTGAAAAAAAGACTGCGTATCCTTCCAACAGTAGTTTTGGATTGGAATGGTGGAACGGAGTGACTTACGTTACAAATTACAATGGTGATAAAAGTGAAGCTATCATTGTTGGGAGGAGGGTGTTGTTTGAGTATAGAGGGTTAGTGTTACAACTTCCTGTGTTACAAAGTTAAAAAGGACAAGAACTACAAAAGTTTTTAGGAGTTTCAGACAGATCAGATGCTGAGGTCATAATTAGAGTTGTGATTATATTTCTCGTAATTTTAGTTCTTAATCTTAATGTTACAGATGTATTCATAGATCTTTCTTCACAGGATAGTAGTTTCCATAGAGTTCCATAGGACCACTCCCTCTTTTCTCCTCTTGATTTTAAAGAATTTCCAGAAGATTTTGATTGGATGGGGCTATCTTCGCTTTTGGGTCGAGATGGATCAAGTTCTCTTCTTTTAGGCCTTCATTTCTGTCGAACGGGGAACTTGTTTGGTGACGCTGTTGTTCGCCTGTGTCCCTGCTGTGTATTATAGGAAATTTCTTCAGAATCACACTTCTGATGAAAGATTTGTTAAGTCTCTAGATCTTC
The DNA here is from genome assembly GCA_027575185.1 of Mimaenictus wilsoni. Taxonomy (NCBI): domain Eukaryota; kingdom Metazoa; phylum Arthropoda; class Insecta; order Coleoptera; family Staphylinidae; genus Mimaenictus; species Mimaenictus wilsoni. Next base: position 5,437 of record JAODAC010010822.1, read on the forward strand.
ACTAACATATATCATTCACTAACATATATCACTCACTAACATATATCTCTATAGCCACTTTAAAATTGAAATGGCTAATATTTTGTAGACCAGTCTAGACCAGTGGTGGCCTTCCGTGGGACCAATCCAGCTTTTCTTCTCTTGACTTTGATTAATTTCCTAATTTCCAGAAGATGTTGGTTAGACTGGACTAATTTCCTTTTAAGTTCACTCTTTCTTCATTTCTGATGAACGGGCACTTGTTTGGTGACTCTGTTGGCCATCAAGATTCCTGCTATGTGTTGTAGGACATTTCTTCAGGATTCCACTTCTGATGAAACATTTGTCAAATCCCTAGATCTTCATTAACATATATCATTCACTAATATATATCACCCATTAACACATATCTCCATATCCTCTTCAAAATTGGAATGGCTAATGTTTTGTAAATGGTCAACTTTTGCAAATGCTCAAATGGACAATTTGTTTAGTAACACCGTTGGAAGGACATTTCTTCAAAATCACACTTCTGCTAAAATATTTTTCAAGTCACTTCTTCACTAAAATATATCACTCTATACCCTCCTCAAAATTGGAATGGCTAATGTTTTGTAGATGGTCTAGACCAGTGGTGGCGGATCTATGACCCGTGAGTCCGTCCTTGACAGGGTAGGCAGGGTTATAGTTTTCATAGTCTTTCGTGGGACCACTATATCTTTCCTTCTCTTGACTTTAATTAATTTCCAAATTTCCCGAAGATTTGATTAGACTGGGCTATTTTCGTTTTTGTTGAGATGGGTTAAGTTCACTCTTTCTAGGCCTTCATTTCTGATGAACAGGCAACTTGTTTGGTGACGCTGTTGTCCATTGGGATTCATGCTGTGTATTGTAGAACATTTCTTCAGAATCCCACTTCTGATGAAATATTTCTTAATTCAGTAGTTCTTCAAGGTTTTAGACCAGTGGTGGCGGATCCATTCCGTGGGTCAATTGTTGGCCTGTGCTATTTTAGGACTGACTCACACTGCCTTGGGGAGGGCTCCCCGATTGGAGATATCAGACCCAGGAGCTAATTATAGAAAATTATCTAAAAAATTGAACGGGAGCGGCGCCGGAGGTCTCCATGGGAATTGCTCTCCCAAATTTCGCTATCACTGTTGGTTATACTCTAGAGATTAGTAGAGTCCTCACTGGAGATTCCAAGTTCCCTAATTTCCTTCTCACGAATAGAGATAGATAGATATATTTTAACGGCTATCGACCATTACAGTCTTTCTGCCATGAAACAAATGTACATCGTAATACATAGTATATATAATAGGTTTACATGTTTATGTATGTTCGTAGTAGTGTGTTTTCAGTTTTGAATTTGATAGGTGAATTTTCAGTGAAAAGTATATAAGGTGGTTCAAGGATAGCCAAATTAATTGGGTTATTTTTGAATTTTTGTTGGAGTTCGATATGCCGAATGTTGATGGGGAGTATTTGGGTTTTGGTGTATAATAGGGTGTTCGGAGGGTTATTATGAAGGGGGTTATTAGAATGTCGGAGGAATGGTTCGCAGTGCTGTTGTTTCTGCTATTTTAATTATGCGTTTTGTTCTGTTGGTAGTATTAACTAACAGTATCAGTGGATAGTCTAGGATAGGTCTGCAGATGGATTTGTAGATATTCTCACGAATATTTTCACACAATTACACTTTCAAGATTTATCTTTAAAGTCTAATAATTTCATACTACTTGTACTAGATGACTCAGATATAACCCCATAACACTAAAAGAGTAATCACACTATAAACCAATTTGCCAAAACCTTTATCAATATCAGAGAACCCTCTTCCTATATTTGCATTTTCTCACCCTGAAGTGGGACCTATTTGCAACAAATCCCTCCTTGCCCACTTACCACCTACCCACCAACTACTCCAACCAACCACTCCCGATATGTTTTGATGAAATTAAATATCCGTGAGTCCTGCGTCACCCCCATACAAACATCCGACAACGCTCCAAAGAGCAGAGATTGAAAGGGATCCGCGACAGACCGTGCAAACACCGTGACATATTCCAGTCACAGCCCTCTCCCGGTAATCATCGGGGATCAATTAAATTTCCATGCGGCGTTGACGACTGCACTTGCAGCCAGCGTGCACACGCGTTCATCCTCCCGAATTCTACGCCAACTCCCTCGGCGCTATCACGAAATCAAATATACATTAGCGCTCGCTCGCACGAGGACACACTGTATGTGCGACGACGGAGGGCTACGCTAAACGCTACTGCAATTGAGATGAACCTGATGCAGTCGACGAGATAACATGACAATTCTATTACGATATAATGTAGTGAGTGCGAGATGGGGCCACTCTATTATTCTATTGTCTGGTTGTTTTTCCGCGCGCGTGTGTGTCTATGTCCCGATGCCAGGCCTTGTCGCTGCCGGCGGTAGTTAGTCGAGTGTGACCTTGATGTTTTTGCACGCGCCCGTTTTTTTTTTCGGGAAAGGCCTGCTGTTTGCCGTTTGACAATCGGGGTAAGAGTCATCTCCATGGGAGCACCACAGAAGAGGGGAGGGTCCTTGCAGCTGGATTATGCACTTGATATATTAAACGCCAATTGAATTATCTCGAGATGAGCATGTTTAATTGGGAGAAATAGTCATATGTTATGTTATGGTCATATGTTTCTTACCACATTGGTATGTTCAGCTTTTAGTGGCTTAGGTTTGGATAGGATAAGTTAGGTTAGGTTAGGTGAAAGTAGGTTAGGTGAGGTGAGTTGAGATTAGGTTAGGGTAGGTTAGGTTAGGTTAGATTAGTTTAGGTGAGGTTAGGTTAGACGAGGTAAAGTTAGGTTAGGTGATATTAGGTTAGTTCAGATTAGGTTAGGTTAGGTGAGGTTAGATTAGGTTAGGTGAAGTTACGTTACGTTCTGTTAGATTAGGTTAGGTTAGGTTAAGTTAGGTTAGGTTAGGTTAGATTAGTTTAGGTGAGGTTAGGTTAGGCGAGGTAAAGTTCGGGTAGGTGATATTAGGTTAGTTCAGATTACGTTAGGTTAGGTGAAGTTAGACTAGGTTAGGTAAAGTTAGGTTAGGTGAAGTTACGTAACGTTTTGTTAGGTTAGGTTAAATTAGGTGAGATTAAGTTAAGTAAGGTAAGGTTAGGTTAGGTGAAATTAGGTTAGGTTAGTTTAGGTTAGGTTAGATTGAGTTACGTTGGGTTATGTTAGGTTAGGTGATGTTAGATTAGGATACGTTAGGTTAGGAGATGTGCCAGTTGGTTTTGTTTTAGGTTCGTTTTCTTTAGGTTAAGTTATTTTCGACTGTAATTAGTCTTGGCAGGTTAGGTACATATTAAGAGTTGGTGATTGTTTTACAACAACAAAATAAGATTATCTTATATTAACCTAAAATCTGATATAAATAGCACTTATCATCATCATAACCCCAAATTTCGAGGTTACAAACCACCTACCTACTACCCTTCACTATAGATATGGTGATGGAAGATAGGTCATAGTAATAGGAGCATATTCTTCAAATGCTCTCGCTTTCTCGAAAAAAAAAGGCAAAGGTAATCCACACAAACGCGCCGTTTTTCGTGCTATCCAAATATAATGCGCGAAATTAAATTCGAGCCGTTCAAGCGACATGCGCGCACCCACACCCAAGCCATGCCACTCGGCACAATTACATTTCAATTTTCATGACCCTCTCGCGGCACGGTGCGCCCGAGAGGGCGGTTGTAAACTGCTTGTCGCTTTGCGTTGTGTTCATATTGCATGCTCGGTGGGCCCTCCTGGGTGGAGGCCAATACTCGTATGCAGCAGCACCGAAAGCCGACCGATCACTCGCTCACACCCCGTGCGTACAGCGTACAGCACAGCAGAGCACGGCAGATAAATAATTATCCGGTAGGGCGCTCGTGCGCTCGCATTGCGCTTTGTAAAATCGGAAGCGCATAAACCTGGCTAATCCAATTACTGTCGCGCGATATAAATACGCCTCGTTACGCCATCCCCATGAAACGACGCAATGCCAAGCACAACAATGAAATAATCAAAAATTACTTACTCAGTTTGAAAAAAAGTGGCACAGAAACACTGAAAAATAGTGGTGCAATTTGAAGAAATAAACAAATTCTAAAACAAAAGCTTTAGATTGACAGAATGACAATTGACAGTTAATATTTAGTTTGCAGTTTCGCCGATAGATGTCTCTGCATGGATTAATTTTGAAAAATATTTTAATATAAATTTAAATTTTAAGCAAAATTATAATAAAATGTACACTTCGTTATAAATATAAATAATTTTATCAAATTTATAAATATATTAGATGAAGTACGAGAAATGACAGAATAATTTAGTAACTAGTAGAAATAAACGAGCTCCAAAACAAAAGCTACTAATAGTAAATTGGCAACCAGTGCTTTAGTTTCCTGTTTCACCGGTAGATGTCGCTGCATGCATTAAATTTGATCAAAACACTTGAAGTACCAGTCAAGGAAGACAATAATGGACTAACTTGAAATAGACAGTCTAAAAGTCTAAAACAAACGCTATTGACAGTAGACAATTGACAAGTAGATGCTTGTTATGCCAATAGCTGGCGCTGCGTGAATCAAATTTAAAAACACCCTATTTGAATAAAAATTTGAATATTATAAAAAATTAAAATAAATTAATGTATACTTCTTATTAAGTATATCTAGTTTTACAAATACGACACCCGAAGCGCGTTACAAATGTCAGAATAATTTCGTAATTTGAACAAATAAACAAACTTTACAATAAAAGCAAACAAAAATTGACAGTATTACAATTGACAGCTACCTTGAATTTACCCGTTGCGCCGATAGATGTCGCTAAGAGTATTAAATTTCAAAAAATCTCAATTTTACTGAATTTTAAGTAGAATTATACCAGGTGGTAAACAAAAGCTATTGACAGAATGATAATTGACAGCTTTACTCATTTCGCCGGTGGTTATCATTGTGGGTATTAAATTCGAAAAAAATATTTTATTAAAATTTTAATTTTTTACAAAAATAATGTAAACATCGTAAATAAATAATCGTAATAAATCTAATTCTATAAATAAACACTGAAAGTACAAGGTAAAGACAGAACAATGTCGTAACATGAAGAAATAAACACATTTTAAAACATGCTACTTGACAGAATAACAAGTGACAGAATATAGAAATGTACTTACATGCTTTCCTGGTAGATGTCGCTAGCTGTATTAAATTTTATTTTTTAAATTTAGTTTTCATATTCCACAGAATTATAATAAAATAAAGTAAAATGTGTGATAAATATTTTTTATTAAATATACTTGTTTATTTAAAAAAAATAAGGTTAGAAACTTTAAAAATTCAAACTTTAATACAAGTCACTTTCAATAGATGTCTGTACATGTGTTAAACTTTAAATTCTTTCATATTTTTTTGATTTTTAAAATAAATTGAAGTTGTACACGTAAATATCATTCACTAGAGGGTGCGCCAAGAACTACCAAACATTTATTACGAATACACTTGTATTGAGTGAAAGACACCCTCTTGGAAAGTTCCAGCGCAACGAAAACAATCGAATTAACCACTTAGTGTCAGTGTTGAGTAATGATGTTTGTATGTTTGTATTATTCGCCTTCGTCTCTTCACATCCACCCCTCCGTGCGTAAACGTACATCGTACATTGGGTTGCATGCATACCCAGTGTGTGAGTGTGCATGTTGGGTTGTCTGCCACCGAAAAGGGGGGCGTTGATTAAAACTTAATCTAATATTACCACCGCATCGCGATGCGCGCCGTTACAACCCTCTATCATTTTCGGAGTTTATTAAAACGACGCTGTATAACCTCAAAATATTTACATGCAATAAATCAATTAACAAATTAATCCGAGAGGAAAAAAACACACAGAGTTTAGAAAGCGAGATATCGAGGCATATGTCATACGATACGGAATCACACGCTTGAGGTTAATTAGCATGCGAGTGTACATACTTACGTCGTCGTCGTGCGTCGTGCGTCGTGCTTTGCTACTTAAGTAGACTTAGGTGATTTAAGTCATAGAATTAAGTCGGTTTGTGTTATGCGCAGTGGTGGTGAGTTGACTTAATTTAAATTGACTGCAAATAGGCGTGCGTTGCGTAATCGCTGTCGTCGTGTTGGTTTTTGCATGCATGCATGCGCTTAAGTCAAGACTACTTAACCGCTGTTGTGGGGGCTTAAGTAAATTGCGCGGTAGCTCCGGATTGTGTTACGTTCGGTAACGCTCTAATTCGTTTTTTAATTATCGATTTATACAGAGTGTTTCTTTAAATATTTGTTATATACAGAGTGTTTCAAAAAATCTTTTTAAAAAAATTATAAAATGTCAAAACAAGTCGCGAGGCGGGCAATGAGTGATGAACGTTCGAAGTTCGATTCCGCCACGGCGTATGGTGTGAAGTTAACAAAAATAAAACTTTTTTTTAAATTATTCATTACTTTGATAAAAACCTTCAATTTATACTTACTATTTGTATTTTATGCTTCAAAGCAGGGAAAAACGAAAATTATAGGCGAAAACAAGTTTAATTCATTCTTATATTGATTTTTTAAAATTAATTTTAACTTTTACATAATTTCCGGATAAATTCAAAAATTAAAAGAAAATGATGAAAATTCCGAAAAATATCATTAGTCGAGAGCATATGTATACTAAATAAAAGTTTACAACACACTGTCTTTTGAAATTTCGAAGGAAAATCAATAAAGGAAAAAATTAATTCGATAAAAAAATAATAGCTTCGGCAAAACTTAATGTAATTCCGAAAACTTTTGTGGAACACTAGAAAACGTACATTTCAATAATTCTACCAACTTTCATAATGATGGCATTCAAATTATCAGAGATAATTAGATTTTTGTTTATTTAAATCCATTTCTTGCATTTTATGCTGAATAATTTGAAATAAAATAAAATATTTAAAGAATACATAATTAGTTTATGTTTACATTTTCTTCTCGATAATATCTACTTTCATCTACAGAGCGTTTCGAAAATAGCAATATAAGTCAAAAACTTAAAGAAATACATAGTAAAAAAACATAGTAAATTCCAAAAATTGTCAATAATCCTAATTATTGTTAAAATTTGATTTGCGTGGCAACTAATAATATTAATATTATCCCAAATAAAATTTATAGAATTTTAAAATTTTCCACAGAAAAGAAGGCACAAAAGAAATTTAAACCAGCCCGTCTGTGTAACTTAGTGGGTGGGACCACGGCGTATCACGCTAGTGGACGAGGTTCGAGTCCTCGAGGTGGGCACCTCTTTGTGTGTGAATTACTCATACATGTTACAAACACCCTCACCCACATATACAACAACCACATTCTACACAACTCTACATACAACAACGTCAACATTAAACTCTGCAATACAATATTCAACACAAAACAACACCCAATGTACAAGAACACCACTTCCAACAACACAAGAACGTACAATATCAAAGATAAAGAAAAACGTATAAACAAAAAAAAATGTAAATACAGTCGGAAAGGCCGCAATGGTCGATAGACTCTGAAATATATGATTATTATTATTATTTAAACCATTTTATTTTTCAAATTTCAAAAATCCATAACTTTGAAAAAAAAAACACATACAGAACTTACTGGAAGTGCTAAACAACGATGTATTAAACAGTACCAAATTTCATAACGATACGAATATAACTTTCTGAGATAATTCGATTTTAATTTTCTTGCCCACACTTACCTTGTATTTCAAGCATTAAAACTGTTAAAATATAATAAAAAGGCAGTAAGTAAATAAGTCATACGTAAATTCTGCTTATCTTTATTCGTGTTTTCATCAGCCGTCTCGTCCAACATATTAACCATGCGCATGGCGCGCTCACAATTCGCATAATTCAATAAATTATTGCACTCCACAGTGTTCACGCCTGTAATCCAGGTAATCATGTGTGATTTGTGGTTATGTTCCTGTTAGGTCGGGTGAGAGTAGTTGGTATGGTATGTATGACATTATCTGTATGTAAATGTGTTTATGTGTTTGTATGGATATGTGTGTGTATGTATACATGTGTGGATGTGTGTATGTATTTATACATGTTTGTGTGTATGTGTGTGTGTATATGTGGTGTATGTGTGTGTGTGTGTGTGTGTGTGTTTGTGTGAATGATGGAGATGTATGTGTGAAATATACCCAAATAGATTAATCATTAATCAGTAATCATGTCTGCAAATAATCAACGACGATTAATTAACAATTAATTAATCACACTCACTGTGATTGTGAGTACACGGGCTTAAGTACACGGCGTTTATCTGTGTCTTTCTCTCTCTCTCTCTCTCTCTCTCTCTCTGTCAACATGATTAGTTTTTCTTTTTATACAATTCTTGCGTAATACTACGACTTATATTAAGCACTTTTTGTTTAAACACTCGTTATCAGTTTGAATTGTTCAGCCACGTATCCTCCATCGACTCGAGTAAATCTAACCTTAAAGCAACTAACGTTAAACTAAGTTAAGTCATTAACGTTAACGTAATTAACGCAATTAACAATTACAATCACTGTTTAGCAAATATCAAATTTCCGGGGTAGTAGTAGTAGAAGCAGTAGTAGTAGGGTAGTTGTCATCGCCGCTGTAGAAACTATATGTACATGTTTGCGGCGATATGGTTGTTGATCTGTTATCACTTCGATTTCAAGTCCACTTCCATTGCAAGCCACCCCCGGGCTAATTAATGATTAATTATTCACAAAAATAGCGATCGATGCGTTCTTCGTCGCCCTCTCCCCTTTCACCCTTCTTCCCTTTTAAAGCTCGTAGCCAATTACTACCTTTCCTTTTCTTCTCTCTTTCTGTCTTTCTCTCTTTCTCTATTCCTCTCATTCTCACTTTTACTTCATTCTTTCTTTCGGCCATTCTCCCTTTTTCTCTATTCCTTTCTTTCTCTCTTCTTCTCTTTCTCTCATTATCTCTTTCACTCCATTGTCTCTTTCTGTCTCACACACTTTCTCTCGTCTCTCGTTTTCCCTTTCTTTCCTTGTCTCTTTCTCTCATCTCTTCCTCTCATTTACACTTTCTCACTCTCTCACTCTGTCACGCTATTTTTCGTCATTTCTCTCTTTCCCTCTCTTCCCCCTCTCTCTCTCTCATTCTTTCTTTCTCTCTCTATGTCTCTCTCTCTCTCTCACACACACACACACACACACACACACCTTCACGCATATTTTACCTCGATCGCTCTTTCCCCCACTCCTTCGCGTCACGCTTATTCAACAATCAGCGCGTTAATTAATTAATTACCGCACGCGGTTGTCGGTCATTAGCAGATTGATTCGGCGAGCGGCGGTTGGGGATTGCTGTAGGGACCCGCCCACGGCTGGAGGTTCTGGAGGGCGCTGAGCGCAGTGTCGCCGGGTGTTGGCACTGGTGCGCCCCCTCCACCGCCGCTGCCGCCCACGACGCCCGGTGCGCTTGCCGCCCCCGCTTCGCTGCCCGGCATGTAGCCCTTGCTGAGCGCCTCCGCCTGTAGCGAGAGCATCAGTCGATTCGCCGCCTGTCGTTCCGCTTCACGCTCCTCCGCCGTCTGTCGCCTGCAAAAATAGATCGAAATTAGGTTATGTCTTTGTATACAATATGTTCGAAATGATTTTAATACCGTAATACTTTGATTTTCAATTTTTACGATACATATTATTTCGAGTCCTATTGATTGACAATTCATACCAAATTTACTACGAATTGTATTTAACACCTGTGTTATACAGTGTGTTCAAAGAGCTTTACAAATAAACCATGCCCAAACTAATTTCAGATTTTTAATAATTATTATTAAAAGGTAGATTTTACGCAAATAAATCTTAATTAGTTATATTATGTTTTAATGATGAATATACAGAGTGCTCCAAGATATTCAATGTGTGTAACTAAATCCAAATGTTTTTTTGGTATTATAATTTATGATTTTATGAAATTAATCACAACCTAAAAGCACAGATATTCATTTTTGACATACGAGACACATTGTATATTAACACATTTCAACAATTAAGTAATCAAATTTATTTACAAGCTAGGGGCCCTTTATTTCGATCCCTATTAAAACCTAATTCCAAATTTCCTATAAATTAGATTTAAATACATTTGATATACAGTGTGTTCAAAGAATTGTGTAAATAAACCATGCCTAAACCAATTTCAGATTTTACTATTGAAAGATAAGTTTTACGCAATTAAATGTTGATTAGTAATATTATTGATTAAATATGACTATACAGAGTGTTCAAAGACATTTAATTTAGAAACAAAATCTAAATCTTATTTGATATTATAGTTTATAAACAATTTAATCACAACCTAAAAAATACGGATATAAATTTGATACATATCAGACACATTGTATGTAATTATTTTTCAACAATTGTGTAATCAGATTAATTTACAAGGTTGCAGTCCTTTATTTCGATCCCCATTAAAACCTAATACCAAATTTTCTATAAATTAGATTTAAGTACATTTGATATACAGTGTGTTCAAAGAATTGTATAAATAAACCATGCCTAAGCCAATTTCAGTTTTTACTATTGAAAGATAAGTTTTACGCAATTAAATGTTGATTAGTAATGTTATTGATTAAATATGATTATACAGAGTGTTCAAAGACATTTATTGTAGAAACAAAATCTAAATCTTATTTTGATATTATAGTTTATAAACAAATTAATCACAAACTAAAAACACGGATATAAATTTAATACTTATCAGACACATTGTATATTATCATATTTCAACAATTGAGTAACCAAATTAATTTACAAGCCTGCGGCCCTTTTTTCGCGCCCTATTAAAGCTAAAACCAAATTTTCTATTAATTATATTTAAGTACCTTTTATATACAGTGTGTTCAAAGAATTTTATAAATAAATCATTCCTAAAGTAATTTAATTTTTTTTACTGAAAGATAAATTTTACGCCAATAAATGTTAATTAGTAATATCATTAATTACAAAAGAATATACAGTGTGTTCAATGATATTCGAGGTATTAAACAAAATCTATTTGTTTTTGATACTATAAATTATAAATGAATGAATCACAAACTAGATGTAGGGATATCAATATAACATATCAACCACATTGTATGTAATTACATTTCTGGAATTAAGTAATCAAATTAATTTACAAGCTTGCGGTCCTTCTGTGGCGCAAGTAATTTGACAAAGTAGGCAAAGGCAACGACGTCGCGGAGGTGGTTGGTGGGGTGGTGAGGTGCAGGTTATTGTAGTGGCGTTTACGGAGCGCTGGCGGTGGCAGGATGATGGCGGCTAATTTATATTACGCCTGGCAACAGGCGTGAGGCTGCGACAGGCCGATGTAAATCATAATTAAAATATCGTCGACGACGCAATCCCTACCGCTTTGCTGCCACCCTCCCTTTTTTTTTGGTCGGCGGCCGACAGCCGCCATCAACCACCGGCCGTCAATGACTCTGTTGGAGTATAATGGAGGCGGTTGAAGTTAGAAGGTTGAATGTGGAGGGAATGATAAATGGCCTAACATAATAAAGGAAAGGAATAATAAAGGAAAAGCAACTGCACGAACGCAACGTCGATATTAAAGATAATTTTATTTATTTCTGACACTTTGTACTAAACACATTGTATATTTGTGAAAATAATAATACATGTTGAGTGATTGTTTCGATGATATTTAGTTTGAGATAAAATTTGAGATTAGATGGGTCGCATGATTCACTTAAGTCGAATGGAAAATGTTAAGTTGACTTAGTTGACTAAGTTAAGTAACTTTTAATAAGTAACTTAAAGTTTTTTTTTAATTATATTAATTATGAATTGTTAGTTAGGTAGGTTTGAGAAATCTTATAGGATGTATCGATGTGATTTGGTAGTAATAAGCAAAGGTCTTCGAACATATTAATAAAATTAAAATTAATTATGTTTCAGACATTCAATAGTGCAAAAAAGGGAGAGAGGTTCAATTGGTTTGCAACGGTCAGATTTTATCAGCTTCAATTCTCGGGCTGTATTCCGGTGGGATGTTTAAATAAACAATAATCTGACACTTTTCACGTGGATAATCCTAACCTAAATCTTTAACCTCTCAACCCGGATCTAACCTGTATCCCTAGAGTACCTTATCTCTCTCATTGTCTATTTCTCATTCTCGCAATCTTTCCCTTGTCGCTTTTCTCTCTCTCTCTCTCTTTCTCTCTCTTTCTCTCTCTCTCTTTCTCTCGCTCTTTCTCTTCATAATTTCCTCTCCGTTTCTCACTCTTTCTCTCTTCTCTCTCTCTCTCTCTCTCTATCCTTCTCTCTCTCTCCTTCTCTCTCTCTCCTTCTCTCTGTCTCTTTATGTGGTTCTTTACCTTGATCTATACCTCTTCGTTTCTCTCTCTCTCTCTCTCTCTTGCTCAAGCTAAATTTTTCGTTTCACTGAATCTGTTTTCACTTTTCGGCAAACCATCCACACGCCCACAGCCTATCAATAACTATCCCCGTTTCATGACGTCGGTTTCGTGCGGTTGTTGTTACACCGTTGGCCGGGGGGTGGCGAATTCTGAGACGGGTTAAATTCAGCACAAGGTGTTGAAGCGTGAACAACACACCTCTCACACCTCCGACGCAACCCTCGAACAACTCACCACCATCTCTCACATTCCCTCCTCGGCTCTTGCTCTCCTTCGATGTCACAATATCCACACCGCAGGAGGCGGCAGCACATCTGCACCACTAGCAGCAGCTTCGCCGCGTCGTGCCTCTGATAGCTGCCTGCTGAATATTTAAACTCGGCAAACACTAGACCTGTGTCGTCTTGCATTATTGAGGTGGCGAATTGTACCGCCTCCCATTCCACTAACACTCTCACACCTACTCCATCATAAACACACACACACACACACATACACTTACATACACACACTCACATTTACACACTCACACACAACTATAGATTCGCAGAGATACCAGAGAGATGGGCACAGAGGATTCTCGGCGCACGCTGTGAGGGTTGCCTGAATTATTGAAGGGCTTTTAGAGCGGTGTCACACATATACACGTACAGGCATACAGATGTAGAGTTCGACACACTGATATATGAGAGTATATAGATAGAAAGTGAAGACAAACGCACGTAAAGCTAGTTGACTACTGTCCCGGTTTTAGTATAGAGTATCTATGATGGTTCTAGATTGGTTCAAGCTTCATTTAAGTGTTTGTTACAACTCTGATTTGACTTATTTAGAGATTAACACTAGGTCAGAGGAGATTGATGGAGTGTGTCCATAAAACCATGAACGAACAAACCAAAAAGTTGTAAAATACATACAAAATTGGAGTTCCAGTAAGTTATAAGTTTGCTTAAGAGTTTAAAATGGCATTGGTGTATACCTAGTTAGGTTAGGTTAGGTTAGGTTAGGTTAGACAACCACGTCTATAAAAAGAAAATGATATAAATTGTCACTTATAATTTTAGATTACGAATAAAAATCACAAAATTGGAGGAGAATTTCACAGTATATCGTGAAACGAGTTATACGTGGGAGTAATGTGCATTACATGCGAGTTGTACACTGAAGTTTTGCTACGAATATTATAAGTGAAAATAATGTTGAGTAAATTGAGATTTCTGGTATCGGTAAGTTTCCTGTCCACATTTACAGGTTGCATGCAGGCGCATGTAGCCCGCTACGAATTGACACGCGCATGCGCTATGAAGGACACAGTCGCTGGCAGTGGCGCGGCGTGTGCATAACAATCTCACGAGCACATTAATGCACTACGCTGGCCCCAGCTATGAAACAACCATGAATCCATTATATATGCCTGTAACTACATCAACTACCAGTACTGTTATGATCCGCCATAGATTATATAGATCATAACTTAGTCGAAATTGATAATATAATGTATACATTATACAACAGGAGTAGAAAAAAGTTAGTTATGCTTTTTCTTAAGGGTATTAATCGTCATACGTGTGTGTATGGTTGTCTATGATTTGGATTGTTCTCAGTTTTTTTATTTCATAGTATAAACAAAAAACTATTCTATGTGAAAATAATGATGAGTAGATTTAGATTTCTGGAATTGGTGAGTTTGCTGTCAACATTTCCAGGTTACGAGCAGGCGTACTAACCCGCTGCGAATTGGCATGCGCATGCGCTATGAAGGGTGCAGTCGCTGACAGTGGCGCGGCGTGCGCATAACAATCTCACGATCTATAGCGAGCACATTAATGCACTAAGCCGGCCCCAGCTATGAAACAACCATGAACCCATTATATAGGCTATATGCCTATAACTACATTATCTACCAGTACTGTTATGATCAGCCATAGATTATATAGATCATAACTTAATCGACATTGTTAATATAATGTATACATTATACAACAGGACAAGAAACAGTTAGTTATGCTTTTTCTCAAAAGTACAAATCTTCATTGATGTGTGTTTGGTTGCCTATACTATGAATTGTCCTTAGTTATTTATTTCATAGTTTCGAAGGAAAATAAAAACAAAAAAGACGAGTTTCTACACTCACTTAAAACGGAAACAGGGAAAAGCTTTATGTTATACCTCCAGTTACTTAATAACTAACCGACGGCAATGTAATCATCAATATTATGTTTGCTATTACACGATGTAATTATTTAATTTGTGTTTTGGCATGTGCATCGCAGATGTGCTGCCGTGGTGCGAGGTTTGCGGTCAGCAGTTGAGTCGAGTCGAGTCGACATTTGCATATTAGTCAGTTTTAACATGTCTTAACACCGTAGTTACGTGTAAGTAATGTGGGTAAATAGCCGACGCATCGTGTTTTTGTTTTGGCTGTTACTTTGCCTGATTCTGAGTAATTTGCATACATTTAGTACTTACAAACTTACAATTAGGCAATAAACACAAAACTGTCACAAGATACTGTCATTTGGGAGGAATAGTATTTTGTTAACGCTAGATTTTTGTTTGTAAAAGTAATTGCAATTGTACACTTAAAATTGAGACAATCAACACAAAACAATGTTATATAGGCAACCCAAAATACATTAAGTCATAAAAAGCTGCCTACTTCTAATTTTCAGGATTTTGCTAACGCTAAATCATCGTTGAAAAAACGAATTTGAATTGTACGTTTACAATTGAGACAATAAACGCTAAACAAAGTACAGCTATGTGTGAGGAATACAAGTTATAGGCAACCCAATATACATTAAGATATAACAAGTTGCCTACTTCTATTATTTAGTATTTTGTTGGTTATAAATTCTCGTTTGTATAAGTTATTTCAATTCTACGCTTTAAATTACAATAAGCACAAAACAAAGTAATACCACATGGGAGGAAACAAATTTTAGGCAACCAAAAACACATAGATTTATAGGAAGTTGCCTACTTCCATTTTTTTGTATCTTGTTAATGGTAAATTCTCGTTTGTAAAAATAATTTCAATAGTACACTTATTGAGACCAATTGAGACAGTCAAGACAACAATATAATGACATATATAAAGAAACAAATTATAGGCAACTCAAAATACATTAAGTCATAAAAAGTTGCCTACTTCCAATTTTCAGGATTTTATTAACGCTAAATCCTCGTTGAAAAAACGAATTTCAATTTTACGCTTACAATTGAGACAATAAACGCAAAACAAGGTACAGCTATGTGTGAGGAATACAAGTTATAGGCAACCCAATATACATTAAGTCATAACAAGTTGCCTACTTCTATTTTTTAGTATTTTGTTAGTTATAAATTCTCGTTTGTAAAAGTTATTTCAATTCTACGCTTTATATTACAATAAACACAAAACAAAGTAATACCACATGGATTCATAAGAAGTTGCCTACTTCCATTTTTTAAAATATTTTGTTAATGCTACATTCTCGTTTGAAAAAGTAATTTCAATAGTACACTTATTGGGACACAATTGAGACAGTCAAGACAACAATATAATGGCATATATAAAGAAACAAATTATAGGCAACCCAAAATACATTAAGTCATAAAAAGTTGCCTACTTCTAATTTTCAGGATCTTACCAACGCTAAATCCTCGTTGAAAAAACGAATTTCGATTGTACGCTTACAATTGAGACAATAAACGCAAAACAAGGTACAACTATGTGTGAGGAATACAAGTTATAGGCAACCCAATATATATTAAGACATACCAAGTTGCCTACTTCTATTTTTTAGTATTTTTTAAGTTATAAATTCTCGTTTGTAAAAGTTATTTCAATTCTACGCTTAAAATTGCAATAAACAGAAAAAAAAACACATGGGAGGAAAAAAATTTTAGGCAACCCAAAACACATAGATTCATAAGAAGTTGCCTACTTCCATTTTTTTTGTATTTTGTTAATCGTAAATTCTCGTTTGTAAAAGTAATTTCAATAGTACACTTATTGGAACACAATTGAGACAGGCAAGACAACAATATAATGACATATATAAAGAAATAAATTATAGGCAACCCAAAATACATGAAGTCATAAAAAGTTGCCTACGTCTAATTTTCAGGATTTTGTTAACGCTAAATTCTCGTTTCTAAAAGCAATTTCAATTGTACAGGCTATTGCAGGCTATTGCATTGTTTCACACCTTATTAAGCATTTCTGAGAAACAGCTGCTAACCTCAATTATGCTTCAAACAACTGCTGCTGTTCATTTTATTCGTTTTTTCGATGCTTTGTATGTTAGCATCTAAATTTGAGATGTGATACTGTGTTAGACTTTTTTTTTCTCTTAGTTTTTTTTTACTTAGAAACATACCCATACATTTACACAAACATACTCCAATTGCTACATATACATAGACAAGCACACATAAAAGAGGAAATTTCCTCTTGAGGATTCCCTGCCATTATCACGATTCACATGCTATTCTTTTCGAGGCGATGCGACTCCCGACGGCTGCTCGTTTCGATAAACACGTGCCGCAGACGTTGCCAAAATTGGCCGCCAAACGACAAGCAACCACGACACACACGAGGAGCACTCAGAGGATCAGTGTATTAATGTAATTGACTCATGTACGCCCCATGTTCGATTCAATTCTCTTTCGTTTGGTGCACAATCGTGGCTTTTTATTGTGTTGTTGGTGGTGTGTTTTCGCTGATTCTAGAGCTTCCCCCTCCCCTATTTTTCTTTTCACAACTGGATAAACGTCCAAACTAAATTATTTACTTCTTTTATTCTTCTTCTGTACTCTTCTTTTATTCTCTGTCCTCTTTCTTAGTTATTTCTGAACTAACTGACTAACTGATTTCATTTAGTAACTTTATTTAATTTAATTTTACGTCATCTAACCTTACTGAAGATAATTTTCTTTAATATAAGATATATAGAGAGACACAGAGAGAGAGAGAGAGAGACACACACAGATAGAGAGAGAGAGAGTAGGAGGAAAATCTTTTTCTTTCCGTTTTGTTTTCGCAGCACAACCGTAGTGTTTTTTGTGTTGTTAATGGTGTGTTTTCGCTGATTCTAGAGCTTCCCCCACCTATTTTTCTTTTCACAACTAGATAAACGTCCAACCTAAATAATTCACTTCGTTTATTCTTCTCCTGTACTCTTCTTTTATCCTCTGTCCTCTTTTTTAGTTATTTCTGGACTAACTGATTAACTGATTTCATTTAGTAACTTTACTTAATTTAATTTTACGTCATCTAATCT
>JAODAC010010833.1:1226-25867 GCA_027575185.1 Mimaenictus wilsoni
ATATTATTCAGTGTCATACTAACCCAGGCCTTCCTTGAGGAAATTTCTAAGATATAACTATGAATAGCTTAAAATCTGTGTGCTTAATTGAAAGCTACTGGTAGAGAGCTTCCCATAAAACAAGAAGAGTACTAATGATTAACTAAAACAACGTCTATTCTCTATCATCTTATTAGAAGCATTGTTTCTAATCAAATCGACTGGAAATATTCTTATTAAATATAATTTATGATCCACGTTATTGGATGGTGGGCATAATCAGACGACTGCTTCGGCTGTGTGTGTGTGTGTGTGTGTACTGTATAAATCTCTCCTTGCGAGTGAAATACAATAGCGGCACATGTTTAGTCCCAATTTGTGAGTTTGTTTAATGTCCCAGATCGGGAATGCCGATTACGGTGCGCCCGGCAAACGACGTATCATAACTCAGCGGCGACGCGTGGAATTAGTCAACGACACTGCCGTTTGGTGGCCACTCGTATATGCACTCGTTGCATGCCTAGACGCAGTCGCCAGCCACGGGAATCATGCTCAAATATCAATTTCGGCATTCCGTGAATACCGTGAGTGCCAGCAGGAGGCTTTTGGGTTGTGTGCTGGTCGAGGTGAGGTCTCGCACATCATAAAATACCTTTTGCTCGAAAATAACCATTCTAAAAAATGTTGATGGGCATTTTTAATTGTTTTAAGGACGATAGGGAGGGATGATATGGAGAAAATTTTTGATGATTTTCATTTCGATGTTGATATTTATATCTTTCAATTCGTAGTTATTGCATTTTTGAATCCACTTAGTTCTCGAACAAAAAATGAGAGAAATTTTGGAATCATTTTCGGTTTTATCAAATGGAAATTGATGATAATTAATCAAAATTTTTAGATTCGGTCGATTTTTATAATTTACATGTATTTCTTATGGAGATTCTTAGTTCTAATTTTTCGCTATCTTCCTATTGGGAGTTTTAATTATAACAGAACTTTAAATGGTCATAACTTTCATACAGATTGTCGCAGAGAACAACGGATTTCAATTTTGGGTTTACCAAATGAAAATCTATGAGACTAAAACAAATAATTTAGATTATATACATTTTTTAATTTACATGAAATTCTTATGTGCATTGTCAGCTTACATTTTGTGTTATCTTCCTATTGATAGTTTTAAGAAACTTGGCATTCCGCTATCTTCCTATTCGTAGTTTGAGAGGAAATTATAATTTTTAAATGCTCATAACTTTCATACAAATTATCGTAGAGAAAAACGGATTTCAATTTCAGATTTACCAAATAAAAATCTATAATAAACTATTAAACAAAAGATTTACAATCTAGCATTTCTTTTAAGCACTCAATTTTAATACATGTATTTTTTTATAAAAAAAAACTTTTGATTATTTATGTTATCAAATATTTAGCCTAAAAACATGCTCATGTTAGATTTTTTTATAGAACTTTTTTAACATCTAAGATTTTTTTAACATCTATCGATCACCAAAGTATCCAGGAACAGAAAAGATATGGCGTTCGATTAATCAAACGCTATTAGAACGCTTGATTAAGTTGTTTGCTCTTTCGCAGCGCAAACATCATTTGAATATGAAGAAAAAAAACACGTTGCAACTGACAACATGCAGAACCACACATAGACATTTATCACACTTGATAAATGACAGTGTATTTTAATTCCTACTTTATATTTTTCACCTTTTTTATGCGCAGTTACACAAATTACACAATTCTATGTACATCTTTCTTCCACACTGGCTTCAGCTGTAACCTTCACTCGGTCTATGTCTATTTCTCTTCGTTACATTCTGATAAAGTATGATAAGTGAACGTGTGTAATTTTTTATTAAAATCCAACGGCGAGCGCGCGGTAGTGTTGACTTGACGACTTGACTTGACGCCATTACGGCGGTACCGGGGTAAATTATTCAGGTGAAATATTACCGGCGAGCTGCCGTGGCCGTGGTGCGACGTGCTCGGACTTTTTTGGTCGAAAGCACGAGGAAAATGTTCAGGCGCTCACACACGCGCGCCGGTATTAATCAAATCGCACATTAGCCAAAAGGTTCTCTTCTAGCAAGTATGTTGGCCATTTGCTAGAAGAGAGCCTCTTCAACGGTAGGATACTACTGAGTCAGTAGTAGAGACGGTAAGAGCGACGAGCACAGCGGACGCCATTTTGAAAGCGATATTTTGAGGCTACGCTTCGGTAGCTTTCAGTAGTTGCGAGCTGTTTCGAGAAAGGTGTGAAGGCAAATATTCATTGCAACGTCGTCGTTACGGTGGCCGTCGTTGGAAATTACGATTATACGACAACAAGTACACGAATCGTGTAATCTTTTGCTGTATATTTGATTTGATGCTATCTCGAATGCGTTTCGGGAGTCGTAAGTAAGTTAAGTGGTATCATTGGAAGTAGTTATTGTTTTTTTAGTTTTGGCTTTTTTTACATCTTCTGATGGTTTGATTGTGTTGTAACTTGGCATATTATTTTTTCTTTACATGTTAAGGTGTTCGTTGAACTTGTCCTATTAAAATTATGCTGCCGAGTTTGTTTCCAATTAAATTTAACATTTTCTTGTTTATTATCTCTTTATTTAACCCTTTCTCCTAATAGCACCGATGCGATCATGAATTCTTTTTCATCGGCATATTCTTCTCTGAATTTGCAATAATTTGTGTTAGAATATCTTGAGACATTCTGTTAGTTTCTGAGAAAATGGAGTGAATATTGGTATCATTGAAAGTGGTCTTTTTTTTAGTTTTGGCTTTTTTTACATCTTCAGATGGTTTGATTGTATTGTAACTTGACACATAATTTTTTCTTTACATGTTAGGGTGTTCATTGAACTTGTCCCATTAAATTTACGCTGCTGAATTTGTTTCTAATTAAATTTAACATGTTCTTGTTTAATCTCTCTTTATTTAACGCTTTCTCCTATCAGCACCGACGCGATCATGAATTCTCTTTCATCAGCATATTCTTCTCTGAATTTTCAATAATTTTTGTTAGAACATCTTGAGACACTCTGTTAGTTTCTGAGAAAATGGAGTGAATATTGGTATCATTGAAAGTGGTCTTTTTTTAGTTTTGGCTTTTTTTACATCTTCTGATGGTTTGATTGTGTTGTAACTTGGCATATTATTTTTTCTTTACATGTTAAGGTGTTCGTTGAACTTGTCCTATTAAAATTACGCTGCCGAGTTTGTTTCTAATTAAATTTAACATTTTCTTGTTTATTATCTCTTTATTTAACTCTTTCTCTTAACAGCACCGATGCGATCATGAATTCTCTTTCCTCAGCATATTCTTCTCTGAATTTTCAATAATTTTTGTTAGAATATATTGAGACACTCTGTTAGTTTCTGAGAAAATGGAGTGAATATTGGTATCATTGAAATTGGTCTTTTTTTAGTTTTGGCTTTTTTTACATCTTCTGATGGTTTGATTGTATTGTAACTTGGCATATTCTTTTTTCTTTACATGTTAGGGTGTTCGTTGAATTTGTCCCATCAAATTTACGCTGCCGAACTTGTTTCTAATTAAATTTAACATTTTCTTTTTAATTATCTCTTTTTTTTAACTCTTTCTCTTAACAGCACCGATGCGATCATGAATTCTCTTTCATCAGCATATTCTTCTCTGAATTTTCAATAATTTTTGTTAGAACATCTTGAGGCTCACTCTCCTAGTTTCTGAGAAAATGGAGTGAATATTGGTATCATTGAAAGTGTTTTTTTTAGTTTTGGCTTTTTTTACATCTTCTGATGGTTCAATTGTGTTATAACTATACACGTTATTTTTTCTTTACATGTTAGGGTGTTTGTTGAACTTGTCCTTTCAAATTTACGTTGCTGAATTTGTTTCTAATTAAATTTAACATTTTCTTTTTAATTATCTCTTTTTTTAACGCTTTCTCCTATTAGTACCGACGCGATCATGAATTCTTTTTCGTCAGAATATTCCTCACTGAATTTGCAATAATTTTTATTGGAACACCTTGTGACACACTCTGCTAGTTTCTGAGAAAATGGAGTGAATATTGATATCATTGGAAGTGGTCATTTTTTTTAGTTCTTGGCTTTTTTTACATCTTCTGATGGTTTGATTGTGTTGTAACTTGGCACATTATTTTTTCTTTACATGTTAGGGTGTTTGTTGAACTTGTCCTTTCAAATTTACGTTGCTGAATTTGTTTCTAATTAAATTTAACATTTTCTTTTTAATTATCTCATTTTTAACCCTTTCTCCTATCAGCACCGACCCGATCATGAATTCTCTTTCATCAGCATATTCTTCTCTGAATTTTCAATAATTTTTGTTGGAACACCTTGTGACACACTCTGCTACTTTCTGAGAAAATGGAGGGAATATTGGTATCATTGAAAGTGGTCTCTTTTTTTACTTTTGGCTTTTTTTACATCTTCTGATGGTTTGATTGTGTTGTAACTTGACACATTACTTTTTTTTTATTTTAGGGGGTTCGTTGAATTTGTCCTATTAAATTACGCTGCCGAGTTTGCTTCAAATTAAATTTAACATTTTCTTGTTTATTATCTCTTTATTTAACCCTTTCTCCTATCAGCACCGACGTGATCATGAATTCCTTTTCATCAGCATATTCTCCTCTGAATTTGCAATAATTTTTGTTGGAACATATTGAGGCAAACTCTGCTAGTTTCGTGGAAAATTGAGTGAATACGTCATCTCTTGAACGCCACAATTGAGAAAGTCAAACTTTAATCGTCATTTCAGAGCACTTGCACCGAGCCAAAAAAATGGCTCTCGCGAAATTTGTACTCGTTTGGGTCATGTAAACAACATTTGTAGAGGAGAAGGGGTACTCTCGATTTTTTTTTATGGATATCTCTAATAAACAAATGTCTGAGATTTTTTTACTAACTTCACCACGGTGTATACAAGCTGCGTATTGTTAACTCATTTCTACTTGTTTCTTTTTTGTATTTTCTCTTGTTGTTATCAGTGTTTCTTACAATTAATACTTTTCTTTAGTTTTAGCTTTCTTTGGTTGCATTTATCTTGCGAACGGTTCAACATTTCTGTTTCATTCTTTTGTTATTGTAAAGTTACACTCTTTGACGCCCCTCACGAATAGAAACTATCTAATTATCACCAAAGAAAAGTTGTTAATTCGTCAATAAAAAATTTCCTACTCCGTTTGATCATCACCTCATCAACAAATATAAACAAAAATATAAAATATCTATTCATATGGCACTTTCTTTGCCATGTAAAAGTTTATATACTTACAAAGTTTAAATACCAACAAAAAGTGTGAAGAAGTGGTGTTTCATTGGTCAGGCAATCTTTCATTGGCAAAGAAGGTTAGAGAGTGGAGGGTAGCACGAGTAATTCATTTGTAAGTACAATTACAGCGGAGAGCACTTAAGCGAGTTAATCAATCATTGTGGGTCGCGCTAGTCGTTGGCCGCCTGGCGTGGGTAATGTTGACGTGAAAACACGAAGTAAAATGGTGCGGAGCTCGATGTGAAAACGCGCGTCACGTGAGTGGTTTTGCCCACCCGTCCGCACGCCCATATTACGTCCAACCCTTTTCTGGCGACCCTTGCGAACCGAACGGGGGATCGGCTAAGGCTACGAAAAGGGTTTACCGAAGGTGTTGCCGCTGTGAAGTGCTTACAGGAAAATTATTTTCGTGTACATACACTCCGATGAGCTGGGAATTTATGCAAGATGTTAATTATTTTCCTTTCCTTTCAAAAACCCCCTTTTTCTTTCGTTTTTGAATGGGTTTCTTAAGAGTCGAAGTACTTTTTTAAAGTGCCTAGGTTTAATAGTTCCTTCATAATAGTACGAGTAGTAGTTCGTATTACTTCTCGCGACATTACTACTAAAGTGGTGTGAAAAGCAGTAGCGGAAAGTAAGCAAAGGAAAGGAAAAAGGTTAGAACGATAAAAGGAAGGTGCCTATGTCAAGATGATTATCATGATCTGATGAAGGGAAAAATTTGCTAATTTCAAGTCAAGTGGTTTTCCTACCGTTTTTCAACGTATGGCCGACCACCCATGTTTGGTTGTTAACGGCTTGTACGTGATTACGTCTTAGACGTCAAGATTTCGTTGCTATTACTACGAATAGGAAGGTATGGGAATTAAAAGGAAGATGGCGTAAAATTCGGTTTGATGATTCTCATAAAAAATATGTGAAAAATGTGAAAATTCATATAAATTTACATTTTTGATGCATTTTCATCGATTTTCATTTGCTGAATCCGAAAATGAAATCAATGTCTTATTGCAATGTTCTGTACAGTAGCTATGAGAATTCAAAGATTTTTCTTTAAAATTACAATCCTTTAAAACTACGAATAGGAAGATAGCACAATTTTAGTGCTGATGAATTTCATAAGAAATACATGCAAATTATAAACATTGATTTCACGTAATTTTCTTAATAAGTTATTTTGCTAATTTCAAGTGGTTTTCCTACCGATTTTCAACGTATGGCCGACCACCCATGTTTGGTTGTTAACAGCTTGTACGTGATTACGTCTTAGATGTCAAGATTTCGTTGCTATAACTACGAATAGGAAGGTATGGGAATTAAAAGGAAGATGGCGTAAAATTCGGTTTGATGATTCTCATAAAAAATATGTGAAAAATGTGAAAATTCATATAAATTTACATTTTTGATGCATTTTCATCGATTTTCATTTGCTGAATCCGAAAATGAAATCAATGTCTTATTGCAATGTTCTGTACAGTAGCTATGAGAATTCAAAGATTTTTCTTTAAAATTACAATCCTTTAAAACTACGAATAGGAAGATAGCACAATTTTAGTGCTGATGATTTTCATAAGAAATACATGCAAATTATAAAAATTGATTTCACGTAATTTTCTTAATAAGTTATTATAGAGTTTCCTATGGTAAATCCAAAACTGAAATCCATATTTCTCTAAGACTATTTGTATGAAAGTTATGAGCATTCAAAGTTCTTTCCTTCATTCCTTTAAATTTCCTTAAGACTACAAATAGGAAGATAGCTTAAAGTTTCAGCTGATTATTCTCCTAAGAATTACATGTAATTTGTAAGAATTGATCTAACCTATTTTTTTTTGATACATTATCATAGAGTTTCCTTTGCTAAACCGGAAGCTGAAATCCATATTTCTCTAAGACTGTTTGTAAGAAAGTTATGAGCATTCAAAAATGTCTCCATCATTTCCTCAAATTTCCTTAAAACTACTAATAGGAATATAGCGTAAAATTTCAGCTGATTCTTCACATACGAAGTACATATAAATTGTAAAATCTGATCTAACCTTATTTTTTGATAAATTATGATAGAGTTTCCTTAAATTTCTTTAAAATTACTAATAGGAAGTTAGCGTAAAGTTTCCGCTGATTATTCTCATAAGAAGTACATGTAAATTGCAAAAAATAATCTAACCTTATTTTGTGATAAATTATCAAAGTGTTTCTTTTGTTAAGTCCGAAACTGAAATCCATATTTCTCCAACACTATTTGTATGAAAGTTATTCTCATAAGAAGTACATGTAAATTGTAAAAAATGATCTAACCTTATTTTTTGATAAATTATCAAAATGTTTCTTTTGTTAAGTCCGAAACTGAAATCCATATTTCTCTAAGACTATTTGTATGTAAGTTATGAGCATTCAAAGATTGTTCCTTCATTCCCTTAAAGTTCCTTAAAACTACTAATAAGAAGATAGCGTAAAGTTTCAGCTGATTATTCTCATAAGAATTACATGTAAATTGCAAAAAATGATCTAACCTTATTTTTTGATAAATTATCATAGAGTTTCCTTTGTTAAGACCGAAACTGAAATCCATAGTTCTCTAAGACTATTTATATAAAAATTATGACCATTCAAAAATTTCTCTTTCATCCCCTTAAATTCCCATTAAAACTAAAGCGATATTTTTAAATTCTGAAATAAATTAAATATTAGGAAAAATACTCTTTCATATATTATACGCAACTAAATTTTCTGTTGAATAAAACTGCCAACATCACGCCAAAGCAACTTCAAACATCCACCAATTTTTTTGGCATTTATTTCCTCGATTATCACGTCACAATCTTTTTTCGGCATGTATAAATTAATACGTTAACGCCTCGCGTGTGTTTTCCACGTTTTCCCGCTTTTCCCATGCGTGCGTTTCCGCACTGCGTTGCGTTATCAACGCGATTTTATTTTCGTTTTCGAGAAATCCACGAAACGATTCGGAAATAACTTACAACAAAAACCCAGGGGAAATGTTCCTCTCTCTATTATTGTTCCTCTATTATCGTTTTGTATTTCGTACGCCGTATTTAGGTCCTCCTCTGGCCCGAGACCTACTTAATTCGCTTTGAAGTTACGCTTCCATTTTGTCGGGGTATTTGTAGCTTATTTGTAGCTTTACGGAGTGGTTCTTTTTTTAAGCGCTTTGACAAAAACGTACGTAGATGGGACCGGTAGATAGGGAATTTATACGGCTTTCGGAGCCACGGAGGTATTGAGAGAGCTTGCGTTTGTATATGTTTGTATGTATGTGTGTATGTATGTGTTGGTATGTATGCGTTAGGGTGTATATATGTGTATGCATGTGTGACTATGCGTATCTCTCTCTCTCTCTCTCTCTCTCTGTGTATGTGTGTATGTGTGTCTCTGTGTGTCTGTGTGAATTAGTATGTGTGGGTGTTTGTATGACTATGTGTGTATGTGTGTATTTTGGCGTTTTTGTGTAGAGTGTCTATGCGTACGCGCTTGCGTTCATCGGAGCGGAAAACTCCGGGTTTTCCCTTGCTAGGAGGCCTCCGCCGGTGGTTGCCAGGCAACTCACTCTCGTAACTCCTGGTGGCAATAATGATTGGCGACGCGCCGACTTACAATGGCTGCCGTGCACACGCACGCATACATACACACACACACACACACACACAAGCACACATACACAAGCGATTTACATGTCTATCTAGTATCTATTTCAATCGAACTTTGGCGTTTTAAATTTTTGCAGTCCCTGTAGATTATGTCATTAAAATGGATAATATTATGACTCACACGTGGGTTTATAGGGATTTCAGGGGGTTTCCGTCTTGGGGACTTTGAATAAGGAAATATGAGGTCATTTAGAAGGAATTTTCTTCAATATAATCAAGATAGGGCCTATATTTTTCAATTTTGGGTGATGGAGACTCATGGGGTCTAACGGGGACTTATGGGGACTCATGGGGACTCATATGGACTTATGGGTATATTTGGGAAATTTCCTGGAACTTGTTTAAAATCTCTGGGTGCTTTCATTTATTCAACGGTATCCATTTTGGTTTATGGGACCTCATAGGAACTCATGGGGATTTATGAGAATGCAAAGGGACTTCTCTGGGACTTGTTTAAAATCTCTAAGAATAGGGAGATATTTAAAGATCTGCAGTCGAAGCACCTTTATAAGACTTTCAGGTCCTTCTAAGACGACCTCTAAAGATCATAAAAAAATCTCAAAAGCCCTCAAATCATCTCAAAATACCTCAAAATACTTTAAAAGATCTCAAATGACCTCAAATGTTGGAAGTCAAAATCCTCAAAATTCCTCAAAAAATCCTCACAATTCCTCAAAAAATCTCAAGATACCTCAAGACCTCAAAATACTTCAAAAGATCTCAAAAAAACTTCAAAACGTCAAGATTTCAAGACCTCAAGACTTCAAGACCTGCAGACCTCAAGACCACAAGACCTCAAGACCTCAAGACCTGTAGACCTCAAGACTTCAATACCTCAAGACCTAAAGACCTCAAGACCTCAAGACCTCAAGACCTCAAGACCTGAAGACCTGAAGACCTCTAGACCTCAAGACCTCAAGACCTCAAGACCTCAAGACCTCAAAACCTCAAGCACTCCAGATCTCCAGACCTTAAGACCTTAAGACCTCAAGACTCCAATAAAAAATCCACATCCTGATGTAATTCATACAAATATACTCCTACACACATTTCTGTATAAACCAAGTACTGATCTAACCTTCTAAACAATCTTCGTCTTGTTCCAGATTGTACTAAACTCAATGCATCGCTATCAACCACGGATACACATCGTTAAATACCGGGACCACAGCGGGCCAATCACCGACCTCGAGCAGGAGCAGTATCGCACCTACATCTTCCCCGAGACGGTCTTCACCGCCGTGACAGCGTACCAGAACCAGTTGATCACCAAGCTGAAGATTGACTCGAATCCATTCGCAAAGGGCTTCCGTGACTCGTCGCGTCTCACCGACTTTGACAGGTAGGTCACACTTTAAAGATTTTCATTAACTCTCCCTTCTTTTACGACTTCTCGTCTTTCCGTTGATGGTTCCGTCTTGTAGCCGTCTTGTAGTATAGCTTCACTTGACTTGACTTGAGTAGACTTGAGTTGGAGGTGAGCCTTTGAGCCTTCTCCTAATCAATGCGTTGGCGTCTTCCCTTTAATTGCGCGAGTTTTTATGTCGGTCCATTACTATTATGCGAAAACACGTCGTAAACCTTGGCTCCTTGACTTGACTCTGGAGGAGTTGCAGAGGAAGGGGACTACCGTAATTATTTTGCGACCACACCAAGGATCATTTAGCGACGCGACTCGACGGGGAAATTTTTACGATGCATAAAATGCAGCAAGACGGGTAGCTGAAGATGATATAAGAATGGTCGCCGACTCTTTGGATTCGGACAGATGGTCTTTTTGTTGCTTGGTCTTGGTCTTGAGGTCTGAAGTGTTTGCCGCCGGAGGTGATTTTACAGTCGGTGTCGGAGTTGAAGTTGGATGGTGGTAGCAAAATTTAATTATGCGTTGAAGATTATCTTTCCGTCTTCTTGTTTTTATTCTTGTCATCTTCTGTCTTATTCCAACTTTCGTTCTTCTTCCCTCAGCTTCTTTGTGGTTCTTTCTATTCTGACCAACTCCTACAGAGGCAACTAGGTTTCCTAGGAACCTCTAAGACCACGGAGATTTTTAAAGATCTTCAGGTCCTTCCAAAAAGATTTTTAGCACTTCCAAGTCATCTTCTGTCTTTTGCCAAGCTTGGTTCTTCTTCCCTAAGTTTCTCTGTCGTTTTCTCTACTCTACCAACTCCTCCAGAGGCAACCAAGGAACCTGAAAGAAACCTCTAGGATTATGGAGATATTTATAGATCTTCAGGTCCTTCCAGAATGATGTTTAACACTTCCAAGACATCTTCTGCCTTCTTCCAACTTTGGTTCTTCTTCCTTGAGCTTCTCTGTCGTTCCCTCTACTCTGACCAACTCCTCCAGAGGCAACCAAGGCACCTGAAAGAAACCTCTAGGACCATGGAGATTTTTAAAAATCTTCAGGTCCTTCCAGGGACTCTGTTTAAACTTCCAGGTCTTTCTTGGAGGACTTCTAAAAACCTCTAAACACCTCCAAAGACCTCAAAATACCTCAAATCACCTCAAAGAAGTGGGTGGAACAACCCATAGCCGAGTTAGTAGAAATATGACCAAGACCAAACTTGTCAACTCCTACCCACTTTTTAGTACACGTTTCATCGTTTAGCGTACCTCTTCAAACCATTACCATAACAAAGGCCCGACCAATATAGGTTCTCGCGGGCATATCGCCGGATAATTACCACCTGGTAGCTGGCTGCAGGTACTTGAAAGCATTTAACCGGATCCTCCGGGGCAATTATTATATTGTTCGCGTTTTGTCGCCTCCGTTTTAAACAAATCATAATAGACTGCTCTCTGTTCGGTGTTACCGTCTATGGGAAGTGGCAAGCGAGTCTTTCGACGCAGGTAAGCCAGGCCTGCCCGAGTGGGAGGAGGAGGATCGCGGTGAAAACAATCAATAATATTGAGATGCCAGACGTCCGCGACCGCTGAGCGGTGAGCCGATAATAAGAGGGCCGCATGCGTTGGAAGAACCGCAGGCCCCGCAGGGCCCACCTTGTGGTTGCCGATGAGTGGCGCGCTTTGTCAGGTATGAAGCCGCCCTAATTACACCAAGCACGTACGCGCGTCCATTCCTCGACACCATGACGACGAGACGAGAACACCAAACGAGAAAATAACTGGGAAAACAGCATCCCAAAAAAGGCTAAACGTCTCTTCACTCCTCAACTCCTATTCGATCTTGTTCTTTCTGTCTTACCTTATGACTTCTTCTGTTCTCTTCGGTCCTACCTTCTGTCCTCTTCTGTCCTGCCTCCTGTCTTCCCCTGTTCTATCCTCTGTTTCTGTCCGACCTTTAATGGCCCTCTTTTCTGTCTTCCTCTCTTCCACCTTCTAAGGTTCTCTGGTCTATCTCCGTCTATTCAACCATCTCCTATCCTCTCATCTCTAGTCCTGGTCTTCCATCTCTTCTTCTCTTCCATCCTTCTAGTATCTCTCCCTTCCTCTGATCAGCTTCGGTCCTCTAGCCTTCTTCTGCTTCTGCTCACATACAAAAAGAAGAAGAGACGATCTACCTGTTCCGTTCCGAGGTGTGAGAAAATACGTCGGCTTCATTATATCATCAAGCCGTCGTCGTGAAGACAACGATTGTCTAAAATTACAGAGCGGCTCCCAGTTCCACGCCCTCGTTGCACACTCTCCTTTGCAGTTCTGTGATGTCGAGTACCGACCACAAGCGGCCCAGCCCCAAAAACACCTAAATTAAATTCAGCGGCGATTGCCCTTTGTTGCTTAGCAAGTACGGCCTCGGGCATGAATTATTACTTATCACTTTCACCGTTCCTTTTTGAACGTCTTTCGAAATTGACTCTCTGCCCCAGAGATAATTAATACCCAACACCGCAAAACAACACTTAAAACGCCACCAATCTTCCCTGGTCAAGACACTTCAACGTTGTAAACCTTTAGAAAATTTGATTTGTTGGGGACTATTTGGAATTATTAAGAATTATTAGGAACTATTAGGTTCTACTGGGAACACTAGGATGTAAGGGTCATTAGGAGGAAGTCTTAGAGGCTTATTAGAAGGTATAGTTGAAGGAAGATTGGAAGGAATAGTCTAAGGAACCTTAGAAGGAAAGAAGTCTAGGGAAGATTAGAAGGAGGTCTAAGGAACCTTAGACAGAATAGTGTGAGGAAATTTAGAAGGAATAGTCCAAGAAACCATAGAAAGGGTAGTCTAAGGAAGATTAGAAGGAGATCTAAGGAACCTTAGAGAGAATAGTCTAAGGAACCTAAGAGAGGAACCTTAGAAGAAATAGTCTAAGAAGCCATAGAAGGAGTACTCTAAGGAAGATTAAAAGTAGATCTAAGGAACCTTAAACAGGAATAGTCTAAGGAAGTTTAGAAGGTCGTCTTAGGAACCTTAGAGGGAATAGTCTAAAGAATCTTAGGAGGAGTAGTCTAAAGAAGTTTAGAAGGTCGTCTTAGGAACCTTAGAGGAAATAGTATAAGGAATCAGAGGTAATATTCTAAGGAACTTTAAAAGGAATAATCTAAGGAGCCTTAAATTAAGGAGACTAGTCTGAGGAACCTTAGAAAGGACAGTCTAGGGAAAATTAGAAGGAAGTCTTGGAGTCCTGAGAAGGTACAGTTGAAGGAGAATTTCTAGGAATAGTCTAAGGAACCTTAGAAGGAATAGTCTGAAGAACTTTAGACGAAAGTCTTAGAGTTTTGAGATGGTACAGTTGAAGGAAGATTGGAAGGACTAGTCTGAGGAACTTTAGAAGGAAGTCATAGAGTCTTCAGAAGGTACAGTTGAAGGACGATTTCTAGGAACAGTCTAAGGAACTATAGAAGGTGTAGTCTAAAGAACCTTAAAAGAACACCTAAGGAATATTAGAAGGAATATTCTTAGAAGGACCAATACAAAAGAACCTATTAGCAACATCATCTAAACATCTCTCTTCTTTTTCTTACAGAGAACCCATGGATAGTCTCTTCATGGACCAACACTTCCTACGTTCCTCCCTGCGTCTATATTCAGGAGACCCTCTAGACGCCGAGAATAACAACGCCGGATCCCTCTTCTCCGCCGCCATGATGGAGAAAGCCCGAGCCCACATCCAAATGTGGGGCCGAGCAGCCGGCGGCGTACCACCCCAATACAACCCAGCTGAACTGCACGCTCTTCTCCTAACCGGCGGAGCCGGAGGCGGCACACCCAGCGCCGCCCAACAAGTCTACCTCGGCCAGCGAGCCGCCGCGGCGGCAGCGGCCGGAATGCCCCTCGGCATGTGGAGTCAAGCCGCCGCCGGCGGAGCACCCTGGCATCAATCCCACCAACTCCACGCCGGCGGACTACCCCCAGGCCTCCTCGGCCCACCCGCCCCGCATCGCCCACAGATGACCCCACCGCCACCACCACCCTCATCAACCCCCAGCTCCTCGGGCTCGCCTAGCCCCACTTCCATCAGCAGCACCGCCACCGCCGACCACCTACGGCTACCCAAGGCCATGCCTGCCTTCCCGTCAATGCATCGGTTTAGCCCCTACGCCCCACGTCCCTCACCCGGAGGCGGCGGCAGCGGCAGTAATCCAGCATCAGTCAGCCCTATCGCGCGCTCTTCCCACTGATTCCCTGCCCTTTATTAACTGATTCCACCCCCCCCCCAACTCCTCACTGGAGAACCCGAGAACTTCCTACATAGAGTTCATACGTCGTGAGTGTGTGTTTTGTGCCCGAAAAAAAAGAGAAGTTATCAACTTCAACAGAAGCAACGTGTGACAGTGAATGAATGGGGTGTACACGCCAAAAAGTAACCAAAGAAAGTACGTCTTCATCGTAGAGACACAAATGTTTTTTTTCTAAGTTTAAAAATGAAATTTGGTATCAAAAAGGTTTGGTATCAAAAAAAGGTATCAGAAAAAAATTGGTATCAAAAGAAAATTTGGTATCAAAAAAAATACCAATAACTACTATATATAAAATTTGTGAAACTTAAGCAACCTGTACATAGTGGGTAAATATAATAGATAACTATCAATAATTTATTTAATTTCGAAAATTGATGATTTCTAAAAAAAGTGAAGAAGAAATCCTTAAAAAACCGTAGAAACGTAGACAATTCTATTCCAAGTACTCCTACAAGTACGCAAAAAAACACTATAAATGGGTAAATGTACAAGTGTATTTTATACGAAAGTATTAGGACTTAACATTTCCTTGCCGAAACATTAATTCAGGATCTACAGTATTAAAAACCCCGAAAAAAAAACAAAAAAAAAATTAGAAAAAACCTAAAATAGTTCAATGTTTATTTGTGAATTTGTGTAAAAAAAATCATTGCTTTCGAAAGTGTAAAATGCGATTGATGCAATACTTTTTTTAAAATTATTATTATGTTGATATCGAAATTTGTTGTTATGTAAATACTAAAAATAGGTGGACTATAAATACATGAGTATAAAACAATCCAGCTTTCTTCATTTTTTGCCTGTTTTTCGTCTTTGTTTTTCAGTTTTTCATCTTTCCTCTCGTTAGTTTTGTATTTTTTTACATTAAAAGAGGATTTACTAACACATACAAAGGTGTTTTGTACCATACACTGGAGTTTTGTATGTGTTAGTAAATATTCACTTTTTCAGAGATTCACAGAGTTCACGACGGTAAAAATGAGTGAAGTGCGTCGGTATATCCGTTGCGCACTATATGAAGATGATAAATGTATTTAATAAGTTCGGTATCAGCATATTCTCCATTTTATACTCTATTAAATGATGCATCAGTTATTATTATCCTGTTGGTGTAAGACCTATTTTTGGGGGTGTATGTAAAAGAGCGCACCCCGTGAAATCACAAAAGTCGATGAGTCGAGAGTAACTACGCACTCGCGTTTATACCCCCCGAAAAAGGTTCATACACAAGTAGGAAACTAATAGTAAGAGTATCATGTAAAAGATTAGGAAATAGGAAATATTCTGATATATAACCCAATGTATACATTTAACTTCTTCATACCGTTAGCAAAGGGTAAAGTCTATCCTTGATAACTGTTCCCAACAGAAGAAAATTCCAACTACTCCTAAAAGTACTAAAACATAACTAACGGGTATTTTAAATGAACGAATATATTTTGTACCAGTATTACGGCTAGTATTACGTATTAGTATTACGGCTAAAACAATATTTCCTTGCCATGGCATCGCCCCAGAATTGATTCAGAAATATAAAAGAGTGAATAAAACTCACGAGAAATGTTACACGTTCGTAGAGTGTGCGTCAGTTAACCCATTGCTGACGATATGAAATGAAGATGATAAATGTATTTATTGAGTTAGATATCAGCATATTCTCCATTTTATACGCTATTAAATGATGTATCAGTTATTTTTATTCTACTAGTGTATGACCTATTTTTGGGTGTGTATGTAAAAGGGCGTACTTCGTGAGAACACAGAAGTCGATGAGTCGAGAATAATTACGCACTCGCATATAAACCCCCAAAAAAGGGTCATACCCAAGCAGGAAACAAACAATCAATACACCATTTATTAGATTATGAAATGGAGAATATTCTGATATATAACCCGCTGAATACATTTAACTCCTTCATATCGTTAGCGAAGGGTAAAGTCTCTCCTTCATAACACTGCCAAATAAAAGAAAAATCCATTCCAAGTAGTCTTAAAAGTATGAAAGAAAAAAAAAACAAAAACAAAAAAAAAGACTATTAATAGTTATGTAAATGTACAAGTATACTTTTTAAAAAATATTATGTTGATATCACAATTTGTTGTCATGTAAATATTAAAAATAAGTGGACTATAAATATATGAGTATAAAACAACTCTCCTTCCAACTCATTTTTCTCTTCAGTTTTCCATTCAGTTTTCTGCCTTTTTCTCTCTCTCCAGTTTTGTGGTTCTTTATGCATTCCAGCAGGTAGTTACTAACACATACAAAGGAGTTTTGTATGTGTTAGTAAAGACTCACTTTTTCAGAGGTTCACGAAGTTCACGAAGGTAAAAATGAATGAAGTGTCAAAGAGTTTCAATTATTTTTTATTTATTCGTCCGGTCGCAGCACAGCAACATAAAAAAAAATAATGAATAAAAATCAAGAGAAATGTCACACGTGCGTCGGTGTGTATGGTCGACGATGGTTTGTATGTGTTAGTAAAGTAAACTCTCCAGTTAGTTCTTCGTTTTCAGTGATGCTCGTATCTCTTTTATGCGTCTTTATTGCTTTATTAATCTCTGACTTTCGTTTCTCGCGTTAAAAAATTTCAACGCACGTATAAAATGTTGATTATTTATTTATATATTTATGTAAATGATTTTTACGCGAGTGTGTAAAGTGTAAAATCTTTGCTTCGGAATATTCGGTTTTGTCGTCTTTTCGGAAAGTTTTGGTACAGTTTTCGGTGCATTAATTTGTCTTTACGTCGTTAAATAAGATAAAAAGTTGCAGCACTTAAATGCGGAGGTAAAAAATGAACGGCATTAGTGTAGAAGTCGCCACCGGCTAAAGCCATCGATGGGGCTATGAATATTAAATAATAAACATTTAAAAACGCATTAGTTACACTGGCGCAAATGCCCGGGCCTGAATCAATGTGTTGTGATTATGCAAATGTTGGTGTGCGAGCCATATTTGTCGGTGCAAGGTGGATGCCTAAGCGGGCAGGTAAGCGAGTGCAAGGCTACCAAATAATTGTATGTAATTAATTATTAATTGGAGTATGAAAAATGGACGTTTTCCGTTTTTTTGAGTGCGATTTAGTGCAGAAGGTACCGCTCGAAACAAAATTTCACTTTGCATATGTTTTTTTATCAATTTAATCTTTATATCTAACCTAACTTAATGTATCTACTAAAGTAATATCCATAAAATATGAGATTGAACACCCAATGACAACATAAAAGTTTGTTATAAAGAAAGATGTTGGGCGATTTCAAGAAAAGTGTCTTAAATCGTCGAAGCGTGTTATCAGCCTGAGACTTTACCTCTTGCTAATAATAGGACGAAATGAAATGTATACAACGAGTTATATTTCAGCATATTCTATATTTTATACTCTATTCAAAGGTGTATTGACTGTTATTATCCTACTTGTATAAGATCCTTTTTTTTGGGTGTATATAGAAAGCTGCATTTCGACACAACATTTAATATCGCGTGTGGTTTGTATCAATTTCATCTTTATATTTAATTTCATCCTCTATTTCCTAACTCGACTTAACTATTACAGGGATATCTATAAAATATATTATTAACATCAGTTTGCCGTTAAGGCACTACAAAAATTTGTTGTAAAAAAAGAAGTGGGGCGATTTAAAGAAAATACATTCTTAAATCGTGGAAGTTAGTTATCAAGTGTAGATTTTACACTTTGTTAACCTAATGAAAACTCTAAATGTCTTCAACGAGTTATATTTCAGCATAATCTCTATTATATACTCTATTTAATGGTATATTGACTATTATTATCATACTTGTGTAAGATCCCTTTCTTGGGGTATATATAGAAGCCTGCATGTTGTCACAAAATTTAACGTCGTATGTGTTTGTCTATTAATTTAATCTTTATCTCTAACTCCTTCTTCTTTATATCCAAACTCAAGGTAACTACTATAGTAAGAGCTGTAAAATATATTAGTAAAATCAGTTTGGCGTTAAGGCATTACAGAAATTTGTTGTAAAAAAAGAAGTGGGGCGATTTAAAGAAAATACATTCTTAAATCGTGGAAGTTAGTTATCAAGTGTTGATTTTATACTTTGTTAACCTTATGAAAACTCTAAATGTCTTCACCGTGTTATATTTCAGCATATTCTCTATTATACACTCTATTTAATGGTGTATAGATTGTTATTATCCTATTTGTGTAAGATTCCTTCTTTGGGGTGTACATAGAAGCACGCATGTTGTAACAAAATTTAACGTCGTATGTGTTTTTTTATTAATTTAATCTTTATATCTAACTCCTTTATTCTTTATATCCAAACTCAAGGTAACAGCTCTTACTATAGAATGAGCTATAAAATATATTAGTAAAATCAGTTTGCCGTTAAGGCATTACAGAAATTTGTTGTAAAAAAAGAAGTGCGGCGATTTCAAGAAAATAGTTTGTTAAATCGTGGAAGTTAGTTATCAAGTGTAGAATTTACCCTTTGTTAATCATATGAAAATACTAAATGTCTTCAACGAGTTATATTTCAGCATATTCCCCGTTTCATACTTAATTTAATAGTGTATTGATTGTTATTATCCTACTTGTATAATATCCTATTTCTGGAGTGTATAGAAGCCCACTTTTCGAAACAAAATTTAATGTTACGTGTGTTTTTATAAACTTAATCTTGATTTCTAACCTAACTTAACATTACTAATATACTAAAATGTATAAAATAAGTTATTAAAATCTGTTTAGCAGTTATGGCCCAACATGAATCTGTTATAAAGTTAAAATTCTGGACGATTTTTGCAATAATAATCAGTTGTTTAATTTTTTTCCCATTTTTACTGAATTAACAGGAAGGTTAGACTTTACTCTTTGCTGGCGAGAAGAAGGAATGAAATGTATTCAACAAGTTTAGTATCAGCATATTTCTTATTTTATACTCTATAAAATAATGTATTGCCTATTATTATCCTGCTTGAGTAAGAATCTTTTTTGACTGTGTATGTAAAAGCGCGCACCTTGTGAAAAATCAAAAATCGATGTGTCCAGACTAACTACTCGTATATAGACAATTTACATGCAGTCCACTGCGCGCTCTCATATACACCCCCAAAAAAGTAACATATACAAACAGGATACTAATAATCTTTATACCGTTTAATAGACTATGAAATAGGGAATATTCTGATATATGATTCAATGAATAAATTTAACTCTTTCATACCGTCAGCAAAGGGCAAAGTCTACCCTTGATAACTCTGGCCAAAACAAATAATATTAAATTCTAACTACTTACTACTATAGTAGAAGAGTTAGTCTATCTAGGAATGTATCATTTATACCGATAGCATTAGTCTAAATATAATAAAATTCAACATAAAGAAACACAAAATGTGAATATTTCAGCAATCACACGAGCCGGTAATGATTTATGTCGCTTCCTTTTTGAAATCGCCCAACTTAATATTCTAGTAACATGAAAATAAAATTGCATAAAAAAAATATACTCCACGTAGAAACACCGAGACAACTTTACGTTTATTCCTACCTAATAAAATTTGTAGAAAATTATGCTTACTGCTCCAAAGCAGTAGAAAAACAATTGTATTTACTTAACATTTAGTAAAATAAAATAAATCGATATTGTTGAAAACATGACTTATAGATATGCCTTATCAATAGCGAAGTAATATATTAATTATTCGCATACACAACGCATTGGAACAAGGTGAAATATTTGCGTTTATCGCCGCCGCTGATTTATTGCCCGGATAGATTATTGTTTATGGCAAAGAGCGGCTGATATGTTGGAAAAATTGTTCTAGGCTCGTTAAATTCGGAATGTTTGGCTACACTTGACAAATATATATCGTTTGTTGAAGACATGCATCACTAAATTTATGGATTTCGCACGGTTTTGCCTCACAATACCACATTTAAAGGCATTTTCTATAATCAGTTCTGTTTTGTTCTGGTTTTTTTTTTGTCAATTTACTTTTTGTTCTGATTTCGATAAATAATGAATGTTTAAACAATGTTTCAACCAAAATTTAGGTTAATGTAGAGAAACTGTTGAACAAAAGAAGGTTATTAACACATTTATATGTGTCGATAGCATTGAAATTAACAAGTATCGCCATCTATATTTTCATATACGAAAGAATAAATTAGGCTAGAAGGGGGCCGGTGAGGGAGTAAGTCTCTTGTGAACTGCGACCAAATTTATCTATTGTTTTGCATAGGAATTTTCTCTTCGAAAGAGCAACAAAAATCAGTTGTTGAATTTTCTTTTTTGGTTTTTCAAGAACGAGCTTTCAGGTGTAGATTTTACCCGATGCTGGCGATATGAAGATTTGGAATGTATTTAATGAGTTAGATATCAGCATATTCTCTATTTTATACTCTATTTAATGGTTTATTGATTGTTATTATCCTACTTGCGTAAAATTTTTTTTTGGGGTGTATATAGAAGCCTGCATTTCGACACAACATTTAATGTCGCATATGTTTTGTATCAATTTAATCTTTATATTTAATTCCTTCATCCTATATTTCCTAACTCAACCTAACTATTACAGGGTCATCTATAACATATATTATTAATATCAGTTTGCCGTTAAGTCATTACAAAAATTTGTTGTAAGTGGGGTGATTTCAAGAAAATAGTTTCTTAAATCATGGAAGTTAGTTATCAAGTGTAGACTTTACCCTTTCTTAATCTTATGAAAATACTAAACGTCCTCAACGAGTTATATTTCAGCATATTCTCCATTTTATTCTCTATTAAATGGTTTATTGATAATTATTATGCTACTTGTGTAAGTTCCTTTTTTGGGGTGTATATAGATGACTGCATTTCGACACAAAATTTAATGTCGCATGTGATTTTGATCAATTTAATCTTTATATCTAACTTCTTTAACCTTTATATCCAAACTCAAGGTAACTACTATAGTAATAACGATAAAATATCTTATTAAAATCAGTTTGCGGTTATGGCACTGCAAAAAATTGTTGTAAAGAAAGAAGTGCGGCGATTTCAAGAAAATAGTTTCTTAAATCATGGAAATTAGTTATCAAGTGTAGACTTTACCCTTTCTTAATCTTATGAAAATACTAAACGTCCTCAACGAGTTATATTTCAGCATATTCTCCATTTTATTCTCTATTATGTGGTTTATTGATAGCTATTATCCTACTTGTGTAAGTTCCTTTTTTGGGGTGTATATAGATGACTGCATTTCGACACAAAATTTAATATCGCATATGATTGTTATCAATTTAATCTTTATATCTAACTTATTTAACCTTTATATCCGAACTCAAGGTAAGTACTATAGTAATAGCTATAAAATATCTTATTAAAATAAGTTTGCGGTTAAGGCACTACCAAAAATTGTTGTCAAGAAAGAAGTGCGGCGATTTCAAGAAAATAGTTTCTTAAATCGTGGAAGAGAGTTATCAGGTGAGGACTTTACCCTTTCTTAATCTTATGAAAATGCTAAATTTCTTCTACAAGTTATATTTCAGCATATTTTCCATTTTATACTCTATTTAATGATGTATCGATTGTTATTATCCGACTTGTGCTAAATTCTTTTTTGGAGTATATATAGAAGCCTGCACGTTGACACAAAATGTATTGTTGCATATGTTTTTTATACATTTAATCTTCATGCCTATCCTAACTTAACACAATTACTACAATAATATTTATAAAGTAAGTTACTAAAATCAATTAGGCGTGTATTGTACTATAAAAATCTGTTATAAAGAAAAAAATGTAGGTGATTTCTGCATTAATAATCAGTTGTTTAATATTCCTTTTCCCTTTTTTAAACAGACTTATCAGTGGTAGATTTTACCCTGTTCTGAGCGAATGAAGGAGTCAAATGTATTCAACAAGTTATATTTCAGCATATTCTATATTTTATACTCTATTTAATGATGAATAGCTTATGACTATCCGGCTGGTGTAAGACACATATTTGTGAGTGTATGTACAAACGTGCAGTTGACTGCATGTAAATTTCTCAAAAGAAAGCAAACATATCAAAACTTCTACCTGGCACATTTTCAACTCAACAAGACAACAAATGAATACATAAAATGTGTCAACCGCAAGCAAAGCTAATCACATCATTCGACTCCAAATGATTTCGGTAAATGATTTACAATCCGTGTAAAATCATCCTGGCAAAATATTTACCTTCCCAAACCTCCATTCTCTGATTGTGTCGCCGTTTCCTACCCTTCAACCCCTTTGGCTGCGCACTATGGGGTCCTATAAACCATCCCTCAAACGCATTGCCCCATTACAGAAACACCTCCTTTATGTTTCTATTTTTTTTCTTCGTTATTCCGATACCCTTGCACCAAAAGAGAAGTGATTCTTCGTTCATGACTACAAAAAGAGCATAAAACTTTTCTTGGGCGCGTTGTCAAGAAGTCAACTACCATCCGTCGAACCTACCATAAATTACCCAATGCGGCTGTAAATTATCTTGTAAGATAACACCGGCTTTCACATTGTGAACATTCGTTGTTGCTGTGTTTCATTCTTGGAATTTTTCTACTTGCAACATGCCTACGTAAATAGGCAACCATCTTTTGCGCATTCTAGTTAAACATGGTGTATTAATGCAGTTTGATGTGTGAATGTGTGTGTGTGTGTGTGTGTGTGTGTGTGTGTGTGTGTGAAACTCTTGAAACTCTTATGTTGTTGTAAATTCTTAAAGGAAGGCGGGTGAAGCTGTGTTTACATCAAGATGAAGACACATTACAATTACAAATTATTAGTAAATTTACAAAAAATATTCATTTTTAATCATGCCATATGAAACAACCTAATAAGTTCTTTATTTTAGTACTAGTTTCAAGGCATTATCTCTTTATTTAACCATTTCTGTTATCTGCACCGACTCGATCGTAGATTTTTTTTTATCAGCATATTCCTCTCTGAATTTGCAACAACTTTTGTTGGAACACCTAGAGGCACCCTCGTCTAGTTTCGGAGAAAATCGAGTGAATATGTCCTCATATGGACGGATCTATTGAAAATGAACTTTAATTGTTATTTTAGGGCACTTGCACCGAGTCAAAAAATGGCTCTCTCAAAATTTGTACCCATTTGGGTCATATAAACAACATAAGTAAAGGAGAAGCGGTACGCTCGATTTTTATTATTATATTTTTTTCTTATGGAAATCTCTAATAAAATTCTTTTCTGGGATTTTTTACTAACTTCACAGCGGTTTGAAATATCTTTTTTTTTTAATATGAAAAGTCTATTGTAAAATAAGCGATTGAAAAACATTTAAATTTCAAGTTGAACATTTGAGAATTTTTCCAAACACATTTTCCACTGATGGGGCTGTTTTGCTCGCTTATAATAATTGCACGCCACATGCTGCGATATTAAGCCATATATACAGCGTGGTGCGTACGCATGCAATACATATTTATCAACGCATCGCGATCGCCAACGGCCGTTTAGAGAGGGGCCCCCGATTCGAATGGGCTTGGGGAATAAATTAAATTAGTATTTATTGGGCATTGCGAATGCGTCCGGGCTTCCCACTTTTGCTTTTTTCCATGTTTCTCCCCATGCCTGCTTTCTTTCTCGCCGGTATTTGGTGTATATGTGTGTGTGTATTTGCCAGGAAGAGGAGGCCTACTTCGTGTGTTGCTTTTCACGCTT
The DNA here is from genome assembly GCA_027575185.1 of Mimaenictus wilsoni. NCBI lineage: Eukaryota > Metazoa > Arthropoda > Insecta > Coleoptera > Staphylinidae > Mimaenictus > Mimaenictus wilsoni. Next base: position 25,501 of record JAODAC010010833.1, read on the forward strand.
GGATCGACAGGCGGCAGCTCGGAGACTTTGAGTGAACGCGTCCGGATCATTGATTCGCATCGGTAACGAAATCGACTTTTTGATTACATAATAAACGCGTGTAAACCCTCGCTCGAAAGCGACAAATTGCTTCTGTCGCACTTCACTTCGTCCGTCACACATATAGCGGGTGTTTTTCTAGTTCCTGGGATAGTTTTGAATTGGAGTAGGAGTAAGGAGTAGGAGTAGGAGTAGAAGTAGGAGTAGGAGTAGGAGTAGGAGTAGGAGTAGGAGTAGGAGTAGGAGTAAGGAGGAGGAGGAGGAGTAGGAGTAGGAGTAGGAGTAGGAGTAGGAGTAGGAGTAGGGAGTAGGAGTAGGAGTAGGAGTA